>JAXGGA010005421.1:0-60000 GCA_038373865.1 Uloborus plumipes
CACGATACGGAAAGATGGTGAAAACATCCGTCGAGAGGATCGCCACCCAACATCCAGAACCAGTATCTCAAGCGACACGGACCTATGGCAGATAAGTGGTTATCATGTTATCTTTGTACCTTTCCTTCACACACCAGATACTTCATACCACCACATATGCCAAAATTTCATGCCCAAAACCCTTATACCACCAATCTAAAAATCACCACACCCATCAATAATAATAATTATGATCATCAACACTTAATATGAGGGCCACGCAAACGCACGTTTTCCTAATTCCGACGGTGAAGAAATAGTCGAGAAAGTAAACTTAAAACATAATGCTGAAATTGGCGTTTTAAAAAGAGCGGTGTAATAATAAAAAAAAACATTATAAGGATGAATGACAAAATTAATATTCTACATACGTTCTGAAATAGTTATTTACGCTGGCAATGGAAACATGTAACATATAATCGATTTGTAGGAGTAGGTTCCAAAAAAATGTTTTTTTTAAATGTAAAGAAAAAGTTGTTTAAAAATATTTTGATCCTAAATGATGAGAACTTTTCAAACAAACAACGCAATATATTGTTACAAAATATTTTTGCAGCGAAACACAATAACTCTGCTCTTCTTCCGACTGAATTCTTTAAGGATCGTAAATTCAAAATTATATTTTCTGTATGGAGGAAAAATATTTTATTTTTACTAGGCTCTTTAGTTATTTTTTTTTTTTTTTTAGAAAGATAGAGAAAAGTTTAAGGGTCATTCCATATAAAGTCAACAAATGGGCCGTGCCGCACCATTTTTGATTTTGATCAAATTTGGTAGATAATATGCACCAATATTCTATACTTCCAAACTGCTTTATTTTTTTCTCGAAAAAATTTTATTCTCGAGATATAGCCATTTTTTTGCTCCGCCGATGAGTAAAATTCGGCATTTTTGATCTTTTTTCTAAGAGCTCTGGTAAATTTATTTAAAATGGTAGAAAGATCAAACATGACTTATTTTAAAGCTAAAAGAATGAACTTTGATTTGTGCATAAAAAAAAACGGTTTAAGTTAAGCCTAAATATAAATTTTCCCGGGTCAATTCGCGGTTCAAAAAGTGCCGTTTTCGTCATTTCAAGCATGAAAAAGTATATGAAGGACTGACAGTGGGGTTCCAATTTTTTTTCTCTTGCACCCAGATATAGATACTAGAAGCACAGAAAAGAATAAGATGATACAAGTAGTCCTTCATTATGAAAAAATTGCTTAAACTTGAGAAAAAATGAAAATTGGTATTTTTCACTCCCCAAAAACGGCCTGTGGAACAGGTAGTAAAAATTTACAAAGGCATGGAGTAAGAAGGTGTTACATTGCCCTTTAAAATGAAACAAAAACTGTCTTGTTATTCCAAGGCATTAGAGAGATATAAGCTTTTAAACTATGAGAAAAAATGAAAAATATCCTTTTTCACTCCCAAAAACGGCCTGTGGAATAGGTAGTAAAAATTTGAAAATGTATGGAGCAAAAAGGTATTACATTGAACTTTAAAAGGAAACAAAAACTGTCTTGTTATTCCAAGGCATTAAAGAGATATAAGCCTTCTAAGTAAGATGATTATTATAAAAAAAACCTTAAACTTGAGAAAAAATGAAAAATGGCCCTTTTCACTCCCCAAAAATAGCCTGTGGAACACTTAGTAAAAATTTGCAAATGCATGGAGGAAGAAGGTGTTACATTGCCCTTTAAAACGAAACAAAAACTGTCTTGTTATTCCCAGGCATCAAAGAGATAAGGCCCTCTGAAAATTGAAAATTCATGCAAGATTGTTTTGGCATAAGTTAAAGCAATTATGAACATAAATAAAGTCTTTTCATGCAAGAACTCTAAAAATATGTATCATCAAATATATAATTCAAAATATATCGTAAAATGGTTGTAATTTATTTGTAATGTTGACACATCGGAAAAAGTTGTACTTAAAACCAGTGATCCGAATGTCCACACATCAATTAAAATTGGTTTTAAAATTTAATTGCATGTCGCTAAGAAGTTTCTAGTTTTACATTTACATTTGAATGAAATTACAAATTTTTTTTACAAAAATCCGAAATTTCTACATAATTTTCGAAACAGCTACAACTAAAAGGGATTTTTGCTAATTGATTCTTTGTTAGAGTTTATCTTCATAATATTTAGTTTTACATCCATTACGAATTAAAAGAAAACTCTGATAACAGAAACACTAAAAAAAGTTTTAAGTATAACTTTTTCAGATGTTTCTACGTCACATAAATTAGACGTTTTACGATTTATTTTAAATTATATATTTAATGGGGATACATATTTTTTCTCTTGCAGTTCTTGCATAAAAAGACTATGTTCATAATTGCTTTAACTTATGCCAAAAAAATTTTTTTGCGTAAATTTTCAATTTTTAGAGGGTTATATCTCTTTTATGCCTAGGAATAACAAGACGATTTTTGTTTCCTTTTAAAGTTCAAGGTAATACCTTCTTGCTCCATGCATTTGCAAATTCTTACTACCTGTTCCACAGGCCGTTTTTGGGGAGTGAAAGGGGATATTTTTCATTTTTTCTCATAGTTTAAAAGCTTATATCTCTCTAATGCCTTGGAATAACAAGACAATTTTTGTTTCATTTTAAAGGGTAACGTAACACCTTTTTACCCCATGCATTTGTAAATTTTTACTACCTGTTCCACAGGCCGTTTTGGGGGGAGTGAAAAATACCAATTTTCCTTTTTTCTCAAGTTTAAGCAATTTTTTCATAATGAAGGACTACTTGTATCATCTTATTCTTTTCTGTGCTTCTAGTATCTATATCTGGGTGCAAGAGAAAAAAAAATTGGAACCCCACTGCCAGTCCTTCATACACTTTTTCATGCTTGAAATGACGAAAACGGCACTTTTTGAACCGCGAATTGACCCGGGAAAATTTATATTTAGGCTTAACTTAAACCGTTTCTTTTTATGCACAAATCAAAGTTCATTCTTTTAGCTTTAAAATAAGTTATGTTTGATCTTTCTACCATTTTAAATAAAGTTACCAGAGCTCTTAGAAAAAAGATCAAAAATGCCGAATTTTACTCATCGGCGGAGCAAAAAAATGGCTATATCTCGAGAATAAAATTTTTTCGAGAAAAAAATAAAACAGTTCGGAGGTACAGAATATTGGTGCATATTACCTACCAAATATCATTAAAATCAAAAATTGTGCGACACGAAAATTTCTGAACATTTATTGATTTTATATGGAATGACCCTTAAACATTATCAAAACAAGAAATTGAAAAACCATTTTCATTCAACGTATAGTGCAATAATGCATTTTTACATAAACGTGAATTCCCCTCTCTTCTATTTATTTTTGACAATCACAAAGTTCAAAATAGTAGTCATTTTTACAAAATAATGCTGATTTAAAAGAATATTCGGGTGCAATTTAATAAAAAAAATATTTAAGCAAAATATAAAGTGATTCAATTATACACTAAACATTTTGTTACTAAATCAAAAAGAAAATAAAAAAGAGAACGACAGTTAAGAAAATGTGCTTTCATTATCAAATATTTACCGAGTGTTTGAAGCCAAGCAACTGTTAAGAGTTTGCGCACTGAAATTTTGCTAGAGAACCAATCCACATCTACAATACATGAACAACGGTTGATTTGTTTCCCATACAGAGTGGAAAACGAAAAAGGAAAACAAGATGCACTTGTTTTTGTGATATCAAACGAAGAATTTGATCCGTTTTTTCAGCAGCTTTTTTGCAGAAGTGGGTTATATTATTATATTGTTAGTTGAAAAATTATAGTTAGAATTACACAGTTTGGTTGTAAAAAATTTTGAGCGAGAGTAGCTTACATCTGGATTAAAGATGAGAAAAATATATGTTTTCAAACAAAATAAGCTGAAACATTCAAGTTGTTGTGTTATAAGTAGGAATGTTTTTTAATCATTGATTTGTTTATTATTTAGACGCAAACATGTAAGTCGTAGAAAATTACACTTACAGTGGCAAGTACAATATTAAAATAATACCAATACAGAAACACCAAGTCATATAAAAATAAGCTGTAGACAGCAGCCGAAAAAAGCAATGCATAAAAATGAAGAATGGTTCAACTGTCCAAAACAGTCAAGTGAACCAAAGTTTACGAAAAGTCACCTGTTTTGGACATGTGAACGATTCTTCGTTTCATGCACTGGTTAAGGGGGTCACATTTTATAGCCTCGAAACAGCTGTTTGGTGAATTTTTAACTCATTTTAAATCTGACGATTTGTACCTTTTACACGTTGTCTCATTTTGCTCAAATGTGTAAACCATCTGTGTCATTTTTTCCCCTCAAAATAGAAATTTGGCTTGTGTGTAGAAATTTGGCTTCCCCTTTGAAATAAAAAGGTAAGAAATACAGTACACTCCCGATTAGCCACGGAACTGGGTGGCACGGGTATCGCGGATAACGAAAATCGCGGATAATCCGAAAAAAGCATAAAATAAGGGGCAAAGAACATAAAAAATGTCTTTTGCTTTAAAATAATAGCATTCCACTTGAAACGTGATATGTACACACAGTGACGATAGGTACAGCATAAAAAATTATTTGTATTTGAGGTTCTCAAGCATATAAAATCTATTAAGTGGTACTTACGATAACGCCTAAGTAAAATAATTTATTGGAGGAAGTAGACCGCACTCTTGGGTAAGAAATGTTGAGAAAAACAAAATTTAAATTTGTGCTTTTTAGAAAAAACGTGTTAATAGTGTTTGTTTCTTTCCCGAGACCCCCGCGGATAATTGAGATTTAAGGGGTTACAGTACCTTTCTAACAAATTTCTTTAATTTCAGTGAAAAATTTAATTCTTTGAAATATTTGTTTCTGCACTTGTTTAACAATCAATAATTTATTTTCAAACATTAAAAATTTTGAAAACTTTTTTTGAAAATTTGAAAAATATAAGAAAATTTCAATTTTTTAAAAACCCTAAGGCTTTTTTGTTTCTGCACTAATTTCAAAATTTCTTTTTGCGAAATGATCACAAGGAATACCTCAACAAATCTGTGCATTCATTTTCTTATATTTTGATTAGAAAATATTTTCTGACCTTTTATGTAAAAAATTCTTAGAAAATTTTGTTCTTCGAGGTTTAACAAATTCTAAAAATTTTTATAATTTATAAAACGCTTATTCAATGCACAGTTTTGTTAAATATATTGTCCTGAGCACAAAAAATATTGCCTTAAAGTTATATCTTTAATAGAAAAAAATCCTTAGCATTTCCAGTAACATAGAAACACTAAAAACTGATCACCGAGAAAAAGCACTTTAAAGTTTGACTTTTCCATTAGAACACATAGCATGCATGCCCTAAAGTCACTCATAACTTTTTAAATAATGAAGCTAAAACAATGCTATTTTTTTCTGAGTGTTTTAAATAACTTTTATTTCTGAAAAAAGCAATAAAAATTTTTTTGGTCTTTTGGTCATTTTTGAGGTACTGTAACCCCTTAACTGTATTTATCTTTGTTTTTCGCTTGTATTATCAAATAAATGAGGAAAAAGCTAGTATTTCAAACCAGAAATTTAATCTTATTAAATTGTATTAGGAAATGCTGCAATACAGGAATAGAAAAAAATGTGTCTCGATTGGTCACACAAATCATAAACTAGTCACGAAAAAGTGCAGTCACTAGAGAATGAAAAAAAGTTATCAATCTTCAAAGTCGTTAGCAAAGATAACAGATTGGCCTTGGAGCACCGATTTGCTCCCAGGAAAATTTTCACTGGGAGATGATGACCGTCAAGAGCTTAAGATTTAATCCTTGAGGCATTATTATTATTATTATTATTCCAGCCATGCAATGTCTTGAATGGCGCCAAGAGATGGTACAGTCCCATAACGGCCTCTTCATGCCAGTATATTGATAAAATCACCAACGCTCGGTCTTACACCATGAAGGGAATATCTTTCACCGAAACCATAAGCAGTGGTATTAATGCGAGTAATTAATGACCTGGCATTGAGAAGTTAACAATCGGGAAGACGAGAATCTAGAGCGAAGATAACTGAAGCATTAGTTATGAAGCTAAAAGAAAATATAATTTTGTACAAATTTAGAAATGAAGTTAATTTGATGATGTTCATAATGAGAAAAAAACTGACCCTTAAAAATTGACGCATAAAGCAATGTCTTATTTATATGTTAAATAAAAGATAATAAACACTTTTTTTTTTTTAAGTTGGAACATAATTTCGTTTTTTCTTTATTACTTAATATTAAAGCTTTGGACATCTTTTTCATGAATAAATTTAATTAATCAGGGAACACATCGGTTTTCCCTTACATTTTCTAACCCGTAACCGCTAAATGTAAAAATGCAAATATTTATGCATGTATGTATTTGATAGGATTAGAGATAGGGGGGGGGGGATTATATATATATATATATACTGTTATTTCCAAAAAGGTTATTCCGACTTAAAAAAAAAACAAATTTTTGAAGTTTCTAGAATAATTCATTTAGAAATTTTTATATTTACATTGTAATGCAAAAAGTAACACTTTTTCTTTTTTTTTTATTGTGCTAAGGGGTGTTAGACTTAAAACCTTGAACGTTATAAATAAATCCTAGAATTTAATATTCATTGAAATTGTAACTATAAAGCTCACAATCATTACCAAAATGTGTAAAATACCTGCTCACGGAAAAGAATCATGAAGTTCTGTATATGTTTCGAAAACTATTCAATTTTAAGCAAAAGCAGCTATGCTACGTATTAGCTATGCCACCGCACTTAATTTAATAACACAAAAATTCAAATATGCTTCTAAACCACTAGTAATATTTGCGACGATAAAGAAATAATAACTTTCCCAAATGATTAAGAGACAAATTTTTCGCTAGCCAGATTACTTGCTTTAACTCAAAATACCGATGAACGAAGAAAAATTAAAATTCTTCAATGTAATTCTGAAAATTGAATCTTGAAGGTTATTTGCCACATGTAGAGCACACCCACTGCCCAGCAATGCAAGTCACTTTACAGACGAATCTTCTGTGGTTTAACTTCCGGCAATAAGCGATTCTTCGACTTAGTGAAACTTTTCATTTAGAAGATTTTTCCTACATATATCAATTCCGAAATTAAGGCATTCAAAACCCCGTCCCCTCCGTTACAATATAAAGGCAACTTGTTTTAGTTTTAAAAAATATATAAAAAACAGCTTAAGTTTAGTCGGGCTCGTCATTTAGGGGTGGGTCAGGGACCCCCCCGACTTTGAGAAATCAATGTATTTACATATAAGTGGGCGTGGTTTATGTTTTCCAATGAAATTGCATTGTATTTAGACCCTTTGCCCCCCCCCCCCCCCTCCCTGGAAATACTTGAAATGACGGCCCTGAGTTTAGTCCCAATAACTAGGATCAAAAAGTGAATACTGGTGATGATTAATTTTGCGTCACATAATTTTTTATGTTTGTTTTCTTTTCTCAAGACATTCACGTGCTTTGTTTTTTTTACTCAGATTTCATATTTATTAACCTTTTTTTCTCTAGCCCAGCGGTCGGCAACCCATCGATTGCAATTGACCAGTCGATCTCACTTCCATTTTCTTTCGATCGCGACCACATTGTCTTTTGTTAAAAGGTTATTGATAAAAATTAACAAACATTAATGTTTGGAACAAAATTTGGTTTAATCAAAGCAGTGGAGTCATATTCGGACTGATTTTAGGTAAAAGAATCGTAGTCGAAATATCTAAAACTGTAGGAATCGGAGCCGCAGTCAATCTTTTTTCCCCAGGACTCTACAACCATGAGTTTAAAGTTGAAATCGAAAGTTATTTTTAAAAATTCCCAACTTTTTATACTAATTGAAATTTTAACAGTCATTATTTTATCTTTTTTGAAACAGGTGAGTATCTGAAAATATTTTGATCTGAATCAAAAATGGTCACATTCCACTGTTTTCGAAATTTAAGGTAGCTATTTAATAAATATAAAAATATGTTTTGATATGAGTTAACCTACAATTTGAAATCAGCACAGTTTCATCTTAACCGTGTATGTAAGCATCAAATCCCCCCCCCCCCCAACCAGTCGATCTTTGAACTTGCCAAACTTGGAAAATAGTCCATTTAGATTGCCGACAGCTGCTCAAGCCAGTTCTATGCTTTCCCTTTTTCATCTAGCTAGGCAGTTAAACTAATAAGCATTAAAATTCTAATACAACACAGTTTTTCAAGTTATTAATTGAAGTACATATTCAAAAAAAAAAAAAAGACTAATTGAATAAAAGTACTCCTCTTTTCTTTTTTATTTTCAAAATTAAGATATTTTTCCGATTTGAGTGACATTTTTGAGCACATGATGAATCTTTTATAAAAAAATTTCTTAAGCAATTAAGAAAAATAAAATGTCATCCACAAATATCAAATGATTCATAAATTATTTATCAATTTTTATGCCTATGTCTTTCCCATTTAATTTCCTTAATATATCTAGTATTACTATATTTAACAAGTTTAGATGGGATTGTGTAAAGAATTGTCTACGTCCTTTCTGATTTTTGAAGGCATTTTCTCTCATTCAGTGGAGATCAAAAGAGAGTTAAGGCTAGTATAAAACTGAGTTTTGGTGATTTCAAGAAATTACTGGGGTAGACCCTCAGATAGCGTGCTTGTATCAGAATACGGCACCCATCCCTCGTACGCCCCCCCCCCCTCCCCTTTCAAAATTTTAAAAAGTATTACATCAACTCTAATGTTCCGCACCTTCAACCGAAGCGTATCCCCTACCAACGATGATATCTTTGATCTTTCGTCAGATGTTTTCTCGTCCAAAAACTCGCGGCGTCTGGATTGAAAAACGTGTTCCTTTCAACGCCAAAGAACATATATGCTATACTTTTTTTTAAATATTTTTCAAAACATGACTTTAAATTTAATTTTAAAAAATTCTAAACACTTTTTAAAATTAGTTTATATTCAATAATTTTAAAAAGTGCATTTTATCTGTATATTTTCTTCAATTCTTTAAATCCTACCTTCTTTAATCAGGCCGGTCATTTAGGGGGATCAGGGGAGGGTCAATTGCCTAACCCTCCCCCCGGCTTCGAGAAATCAATGTATTTATATATAAGTGGGAAAGGTTTTTTGTTTTCCGATGAAATTGCATTGTGTTTGTACCTTTTGCCGCCCCCCCCCCCTGGAAAAACTTGTAATGACGGCCCTGTCCTTAATTCTCTAAATTCCTTTATGACGAAGCTTTATATAAGGATAAACATCGTTATTTATGTTTATCTATTGCTATAAAATAATGAAAAAAAAAATACTGAACCTAAATTTTATTTCACGACCTAAGAAATTATACCAGTGGAATATTTTGTTTGCTAAATCAGGGATTTCGTAATAAGAGGGTAATGTTTTTCTAGAGCATCAATTTTACGGTACCCCATTTAAAGGTTATTTTTTTCCCCTTCAGTCGAACGTATTTTCGATGTCTTGAATGTGGAACGCTTGCAGTAAACTATTTTCTACAACAAAGTAATTACACGTCAACTTTTTGTGTGCGTGACAGTTAACTGTATACGAATGAACTAGAAGTAATAGTATGGATTTTATTGTCTGAAATATTGCTCGACAATTTGTCGTATAAAACTCTTTTAAATTACACTGTTCAAGAACTTTTCAACCCCCCCCCCTCACCATAGAAAAAAAAATCATTACACATTAAATTGCATGGTAAAAAACCATTTATTTACAGAAATGCGGAAAAAGAGCTTAGTCTTGTGTTTTTATTCAAACATAGGATCTTCAAAACAAAACTACCATATTATACCATTAAAAGGAATTGGTGAGTAAAAACTAACTCCACAAAAAACAGAAATTTTTAAACTAAAGTAAAAACCAACAATCAATCTCTTTGAAACTGTACATATATTCTGGAATAACTGAGCAATGATGAAATTACTGCAAGCGATACATGATTGCCACAAGGTAATACTCGTTAGTGTCGTAGCAATGAGACAAGGATAAAGAAGAGGAGGAGAGCATAAAGTTAAAACTTATTTATATCTCGAACTTGACAAAAAAAATTAAAAATTAAAATGGGGAGTGATCTGCCAAGGATGTCCCGAGCAGGAGTGCTCGTATGACAATTTGTTGGAGAGAGGAGCAAGACCTATGAGTATTTTTAATACTTTGAAATATATTACTAAACTAACATTGGATTCTATATCGCGCTTTAGACGCAATATCAAGACCTTTTTTTAAGGACACAATTTCAGGCTATTTTTGGCTGTATCAATAGGGAAAAAGTGGGGTTCTGTAGACTCTCCACGGAAAAGGGTTAAGCTATACATGTTGAGACACAGTAGGTAATGCTCCCCATCAGGAAATTTTTCGAAGGTATAAAGCCTACAAATGCACTTTCGGGCTACGCTTGGCGACGTTAGAGGAAGAGAGAGGGTCTGGGGGTTCTCAAATTTTTGACAATAAGGCTCTAAAACGAAATTTAAAATTTTCTTTGAAGACACAAAAAAGAAGATATTTGGGTGTTCTATACCTTCTAAAAGCACACTTAAAGTTGTTTTCGGCAGTGTTTAGCCCGTTTGGCTCAGTGAGGAGAAGAGACCGTATTTATTATAATTGTTCGCAATTGAAGTAACAGAAAAAATTTTTAAGGATAGATTCGGCCAAGTAAGGTGAGGAAGGGCGGGCGTAAGCGGCGGCTGTCCTCTTAAATTTTCGAAATTAATAGCCTAAAAATGCAAGTTAAAATTCTATTTGATGACATTAGCAAAAAGAGGGAATTAGAGGGCTCTTTCTTCGAAATTTCCAAAAATTTAGGTCCCAAAACCACAATTTAATAATACCTTTGATCTTTTTAAGGAGTTTCTAACTTTTTTCGGTAAGCGCTTAGGCACCACACTTGAACTTGCTGTTCTTAGAAGTTGCCGCCAGCAGCGCGAATCCCGGTTCGCCCTTCTTCCCCCCCCCCCCTTGATGTGAGTCATTTCAAACGGAAATTCACTCACAAAGTATGAAGCGTGAATATTTTTTCAAAAAGGTTTTTGAGTAATTAAGAAGCAATGTTGAAAAAAAAAGGAAAAGAAAAATACCCGAGACGCTGGATTTAATATAATTTTTGAAAATATATTGATTGATACTATTTTTTAGAAAAAAATATACTTCATAAATATAATTGCTTGAACAATCACCCATAGTCTCGCGGTTAAAATCCTCTCAAAATATGACTCGCCAAGGACGTTGGGCTTTCGCTTTTATCACTGTACCTCGTTTTGAGACCGCATTGAGGCAGAGAACTTTTCCTGAACTCCAAAAAATATTTTTCTATATGTATATATCGGTTTCAGACCATTTCTACATAATACTTTCAAATAATTTTCTCACTTATCTTGATTGTTGACTGAAAAAGATTTTTGAACGATTAATTCTGGAAAGAACCTACAACACACCGCTATATGTCTCTCTTTCCCTGAGAATTAGAAGGGGAAGGCCGTGGACTTCCTTGACCATTGTGTGTAGCCAATGGTCCAACAAAAGGAGTCCATATGTCCTGATTTTCTCAGGATTCTCCTGACTTTTAGAAGTTTCTTCTGATTCCCAAAGCGTCCCTATTTTGTTCATTCTGAGTTTGTTTTGAACTTGAGCAATGTTTTAGGATAAGCAAGTAAAAAGTTTTTGATAAAAAGATGGAACATTTCCTTGAAATCGTCGATAAAAAGCAATGTTTTTTTGTCAGTTTTATAGTTCTTCAGATACTAGCAAAGTATTTCTGAGCAAGCTGGGAACTAAGTTGTTAATCATTAAATGACTTTTGTGGCAGAGTATTTTCAACCGCGAACATTTAAAGTATTTTTTACTGCTTGTATTTAAATTTTATTGCTGCATTTTCAACAGATCAACTGAGTATTTATTGACATGAAATATCCGAAATATCACAATGAAATATCCGAAGTTAGATGACACAACGATTTGAACTCTTTAATATAAGTTACTTCATCCAAATGGATTATTAATTGACTGACAAAAAATGGTCCACCTTGTTTTGTAGCAACACATTCTTTACCCTGAAAGTACAAATTAGCCTATTTTTTTAACCCTTCTTCATCAAATTCGGCCGTGAAATACTTGATTCAAATTTGAAAAACAATAACATTGGTGTGGCAAGATGCATTAAAAAGATTTTTGGGCAAAGAAAAAAAAGCTAAATAAGATATATCAAATCCTTTTTTTTTTTTTAACTGTCCGGGTTTTGGACTTTAGACACAGATATTTGGACATAAGAGTCCCGAAACAAATGCGAACAACAATGACTATTTAGTCAACATTTTCTTAACTAAAATTGAAACATTTTTAAAAATTTTAACAGAAGAGTCGTCCAGTTTTCAGTACTAAATATAAGAAAACCTCAGCAAGTAAACTTTTGGCAGGAAGCCAACGGGAAAAAAAAACCCGTCCGCGAAATTAGCTCTTTTTAAAGAAAAGCTCAATTAACTATCAAAACATTGACTGTCATACCAAATTTGATGCCTTCCAAAGCGTGTGTACCGGAATGAAAGAGATTGAAGTGTATGCTTTAAGTCAGATATTGTTTACATTACACAAATACAAATCGAGAAAAAACAAAGACAATACTAGTTATTACAGCATATTACAACTCTAAATATTTAACACCGCAATGAAATTTGTAGATAGGAAAATTGAAGAAAGGAAGAACATGGATGTGTATTAAGTATATTTCAGCTATTGTTTTCACAAAGAAAAGTGATATGAGTTAACTGTAAATGTCAAAACTAAAATCAGGTTTTATTCAAGTTTATTTTCTTATCTTATTTTTAAATGTTTTGACAGTTAACCAGCTACTGCTCATAAGGTCTTTTTTCTTTTTTTCAATTAAAAAATGAAAAAAAAAAAAAAAACGTGAAACTATCGCATGAATTAAAAACAATTTTTTTTTAATATCGCAGAAACCACAATGTTTTACCAAGAATCAATATTCTGCGGTGAAATCATACTCAGTTTCTTTTTTTTTTTTTTTTCATCGGAAATGCGACAGAATTGTTCGACTTATTACATGTATGCAATAGGGATAAATGATAATATTTGTAATTTAGAAATTCTTCTTCTGCATACAATACGCACTGGACGAAACAAGTACCTAATTGAAGTGGAAGAAACAGTAACAATAACACCTGAAATATATGTCTTATTAGCGTTGATATCTCGCATCATTAGTTGACTTTATTTTCATAAAAAATTTGAAAACAACTTTTCCCTATATACGTATCACTTCCTAAAAAGCATATGACTGAATAATGACTTTCTTTTAAATCTAGCACTAACAGTTTAATTTTGTTTTTTGATGTATATTCCAATTTAAAACTCGAAAATGAAGGAATTTCTAATATTAAGAAAGCTTATTTGCTAGTACGAACCAAGAATTAAACCATCGCTGAAAAAATAAATTAGTCAAATTCAAACTTTGTGTTAAGTAAATTACTGCAACAGAAATTCTACTGTAAACAATAAACTGAGTCTTTGAATATATTCGTTTATCCATTTATATAGTTTCTAAAAAAAAAAAAAACGTGTATTATTTATTTATACCAGGCTCGTCATTTTAAAGTTTTACGGAGAGAGGGGCAGACCTGTCATTTTAAAGTTTTCCGAAAGGGGGGAGGGGCTAAGTGTACGTATTCAATGGCTTTGACAGGTAAAAAACAACAAAAGACATAAAAACATATTAATACATAATATTTCTAATATTCAGGAGAGCGACTAACCCCCTAATTCCCAAAATGACAGGCCTCCAGGGGGGGGGGGGGCAATCGAGTATATTTAATGCACATTATCGGGGGAAACAACACTATAGACAAATATATCATAGTTGTAAAATCTATTGGGACCGTTACCCTCCCCTCCCCTCCCCATCTTCCAAATAATGAGCATCCTAAATAGATTCGAATAACATTTTTAAGTTTTTTAATTCGTAAATTTCAAATCAAAGCAAATATCTCATTATTGGCAGTATGAAGTAAAGTAAACAAGAATGTAATTATCCAGACATGCGGCGATAAAATGTTTTGACAACAAAGTCGAAAAATATTAGGTTGAAGCCATTCGGTAACTTCTAAACACCTACCTCAAAGTAGGCACATACAAAACATAGGAGTCACATTGTAACAGTAAAAATGTTACTCACCGAACTTTTTCCCAAACGTCTGATGCAGCGGTTGCTGCTTCAAAAATCCATAATAACGCTATTCGGGTGAAATTGAGCTGGTGTGTCTTCTGTTGACTTTCGTAGTATAAATCCCAAGCAATCACTCAATGCTTACAAAAAGACAACACAAGTATGAATGAACCATAGCCGCAGACAGCGTTCCTTTGCTTGTATTGTCGCTCGAGGCTAGTTGCGTTATCGCTGCCTGGCTGGAAAATGAATTTGCTCGCCTTGGATTCCGTCGCCAAACGCGACGGGAATGACAGAAGTATGCGCCAAATTCTCCCGCCAAAAGATTCTCGCATTTCGTCATCGTCCGCTTCGTTTGTTTCTCAGCATTGACTGCATTTCGGAATAACTTAACGGATTTGATGCTAAGAACAATTTAACAATACTTCAGAAATAGCGACTTTAAAAACAATTGCAATGATATTTTTCGGGAAAAAAAATGCTGTAATGTTTCGTTAAATATATTCAGGATCAGAATTTTAGTGGAGAGGGGGGGGGGGGGTTCAAGGGGTTTGTGCCTCTCCCAAAAGGAAATTTTTTTTTTCTGTACCATTAACTATTTTTTTATTCTGCATGAAAAAAGAAACGATTTTTGAATGTTCTTTAAAACACACACACGTACACAGCATTCTTGAATGAAATCACTTTGGCTTGTAATGGATGTAATTTGCAGTCATCGGTCAGTGTAAAAGAAGAATACACGAAGCTTTCGTAAATTCTTCTATGATATAAAACAGTGGATGTTCTGTTTTAATAGACTCTTGTTTTAACAATTATGGCAACGTTTCTAAGTAATACTATGCATTATATCAGGCCTATCATTTAGGCGGGAGGGGGGTCAAAGGGGTCAGTCGCCCATTTATAAAAAAAAAAAACTACGTGTGAGGTTGGGTGGAATACTTTCAAATTTTCGGTGCCCCTAATAAAAAATATTTCTGTATCTGGTTCTGTATTCCGCCCCAGTTCAACACGAGGCGCGTCTCGAACTAAAACTTTTGAGAAGGAGGAAATCCTTCATTTAAGGAATAAATTCGAAATTTTACAGTAGAATAAAATACGAGTATGTGCCTACAGCTAATTAGAGACATTTATCCTCTTTTTTCTATACAATAATGCTATACTGTTTCCAAATTTGCCAAACCGTTGAATAAGGAAGTTGTTAGGGAGGTCACAGTGACCGCCCATCGAAGCGCCCCGTTTCAGGACTAATTATTTTTGATAAAAGATGTGTGGAAGCCCTGTATTGTCTTCCGAATTAATTTTGATGAACCTGAATTTCGCTGATTGTGAAAAAACTCTCAGAAAGTTAAAAGAAAGTGAGGAAGCTGAACTCTTCTGAGCTCCCATGCACAAATTAAGCTGTGAACCTATTTATAATCTATATTATTTGAACAAAATAAAACAAGCTAATTTTCTTGGGTCTATACTATTTTGTGTCAAGATGAGCGCAGTTCAGATTTTACTTTATGGAAGGTATGATGCGTTATTAAATAAGCAAAGTAATTTGATATCCACAAGTTTAAAACTAATTAAAAGATTTATAGAATTTAAGCTACGCTCAATTTAAAACGTGTATTTTTTCATACCTATAAAGCATATTTTAGAGCAAGGACTCTCAACCGCTGATCCGGTGTCACCGGTGCTCAACTGTCACCGGTCCGTTATCCGTGAAAAAAATGTCGCCGGTTTTCGGAGTGACTTGTTTGTTTTAAACAAAACAATTTCTTATTCCAAAAACGGCAATAATATTATTTCTTACGATATTTGCTTTTGCATTCATTTAATTTTCAGGATTTTCTGATTTTTTCCAAGTCGCATTTACTTATGCATTCTAAATATGATAATAATTTATTTTTGCATTTAATATTAGTTCTGAAGCACCTAACAATATTTTTTTGATTCACGAAGTTTTCCACAATTTTTTACAAATCACACGGGGCAGAAAAGGTTGAGAAACGTTGTTCAAGTATTCAAATTTTTCAGAAATATGTATTTAAAATATTTTTTTATAAAAAATGCGAGCATCTATATAGACTTTAACGCTTATAAGTAGCTGAATAACCTTACCTGGTTAAAAAACGATCCCCTCCCTCCTTTCTGAAAATGGGATATAGTTGATAAAACTTAGAAAGTAAAAAACAAACGCTTTCTGTTTTTTGCATTTCACATTTTTCCCAAAAGTTTTTATTTTTATTTTTTTATCGGCTGGAATTGCACCCCCCTCAAGTTACTGCTTGTTCTGCTCGTCCATAGGACTGGTCCTGAGGGTGCCAAAATTAGATTGATAGCAGGTTTAAAGTGTCTCATATGGGTTCAATTTCTAAAAGCCCATAGAGCATTTTCCAAAAATGTGAGAGAGAACTTTGAATTGAATCTCTATTATTATAGTGCGAGATTTTCTCAAAGAATGAGAGAAATTAATCGCCAATGTTCAACAAATCAGTATTATTACATCATGTAAATTAGAGAAACAATGTCTTACGTACCTAACGTCTTTTCCATTCAACCACGATGATAACAACGATGAACATAGATGATTTTTTCCCCCGCACTTTAGTTCTTTGCCAGTTTTGTGCACCAGATGATTTATTAAACATATTATGAAATCTGTACTATATGAATATCATAGAGGAAATAAGGCATGAAACACTTTTACTGGTTATTCTCTAAAAGAAAATACATTCATGCCATTTACTGCACTCGCTTCACTTTCTCTCCGTCGATCTTTCCCACGCCTTTTCCACATTAAAAGACATTTCTTTAACTTTCTGCCTGTACCAGCATTGAGCATTTTTTAGGGAGAGCTGGCTTTTAAAAATTTGTCTTTTTTTTTTAATAATGAAAGAAAATTATGCAGTTACTCAGCCAGTTCAGCGCCCCTAAAATTTGTCGCCCGGGGCACGAGCCCCGTCTGCCCCCCTCTATTTACGCCCCTGACGGTAATTACCTATTGATTTAGAAAGCTTTTAGTTCTCTTGATTTATTTCGCTGGGTTCTTTTTAAAGAATTTTTTGTCAAATTTCTAATAGTAATAAAATACGAACATTGTTAAGTCTAGTAAGATAAACAGAGTTTTCTTGAAAGGAAAGTTATGCATCCTGTAAATATGCCACCTAGGTCAAGTTTCTCCTGTTTCTCTATAGTATTAACAATTAAGATGAAATTAATAAAGGAATTATATATAGTAATCAAGAAATTATATAGAAAATTATAAGATTATCAAGCAATTATAAGATTATATTTTTAATATGTTTAGTACGAATCAAGCTTTTAAAAATAGTCTTAGGATTAAAAAAATATTTTTATAGTTTATTTTTAAATAGTTTTTTAAGTTTCATTTGCTATGATGTTAAACTAAATGTTTTTTTTTTTTTTTTGCAATTTTATTACAACGACATAACTGTCGTAATGCTACGGAGGAAAATACCTTATTCAAAATTCAAAGGCGGCATTTTCTGGTCCATGGAGGATGGAACCCATGACGATCGCGTTATTCACACGACTCTATAACCAAAAGAGATAATAAGCCTCTCCCGTGGGGTGTATACATTGAAGCAATGTTGAATAAAAAAAGCAGATTTTTTTTTTTTCAAAAAACCACCACAATGCGAGTTTTCTGTTTATTTTTTGCTGACCGCGGTGAAAAAAAATATTCAAAGTGATTTTTTACTTATGAAGTTTAATAAATTGTTGAGGAAATTATGACATTCTCATAAATAACACCTTTGAGAAATAATAATGTATTTTTTAAATTAATTAAATTTATCAGTGCAAGACTTTATAAACACCCCGCATAATTTTCCATATAAAGTAAAACTAGTAGGTGAAACTTACAGCGTATTAATAGCTTTTTCGATGCAGGATCGTAAAAACAAATTATTTTTAATTTGCTGTTGATTCCCTAAGTGGATGAGTGATTTCATTTTTACTGGAAAACGTGAGTTCAAGTTTACCATTTGTGTGCTAACGATAAGAAAAAAATTTTATGTAGTTTCTTTAGAAATTTAAAAAAAAAAAAAGTTTTTTTTTTTTTTTTTGAAAGTGCCAGAAAGTTTTGGCAATATGCATGTTTCGTTTTTGCTTAAAAAAATCTTACTGTAAAAGCATTTCAGTACTCTTGGTTATATGTACTCTATAACAAAAAAATCGACGCACTCTCAATCGGACAACTCCTTCTTGGTGCGTCGATTTTTTTTTTTTTTTTTTTTGTTATACAGTGTACTTAGATTTAAATTTCAGCAATTGTATCAGAAGTAAATGTTTCTCGTTTTCTCTTTTCTGTCTAGAATATTATTTATATGACCAAAATATCAAGAAACCCGTAAGCATCTAACAGGCCAAACATTGTATATGTCAATCATTTCTGCATATTAAAGCTATTTGCCTGAAAAACTAAAAATTAATAAGCAGATATAGGTTGCCATACATTTATCGGATGCGCATGCGCAATTCATCATTAACAAGTCTTATCTACTTGCGAATCGTAAGCATATGGAATTTACTGCTCATCGTTAGAGCGAAACAAAAAACAGACAACTGAACTGGAAAATACTCAAGTTTCAGCTTGACTCCCGTCATTTTTTTTTTCATTTTTAATGTTTTTTTAAGACATATATTGAATGTAGAATGCATTAAATTTCAGATGCTTAGCTCATATTGTCGGCAAAATTGCTACAAATTACTTATGTTCAAACTTGTATGGTAAGAATTATTTCAGTGAAATGTTTTCGGTTCATATAACGTAAAATGAATTTTTGTTAATTTATTGGATGTACATTTGTAAATTTTATCGGATGCGCAATTCATCATCAACAAGTCTTATCTATTGGCGAATAATAAGCATATGTGATTCACTGTTCATCGTTAGTGCAAAACAAAAAACAGACAACTGAACTAAAATATACTCAAGTTTCGGCCTGACTCGCATCGTTTTTTTCATTTTTAGTGTTTTTTTGGGGGGGGGAGGGGGGCATATTTTGAAACTAGAATGCATTAAACTTCAGATGTAGGGATGCACCGATAAGCAAATTGGCCGATTACCAATTACCGATTAATCGGCTGAGCCGATTAATGATAAGGACGATTGTTTTTCTACTACCAATTTTACCATCACTGTTTTTTCTCTTTTATACAATTCCAAGTTTAGAAATAGTAAGTTATATTTTTCTGAGAGATTTTTTTTCCATTTTCCTAGTTTTCACAAAGTTATTTCAATATTTTATGTAATTTCTTAGAATAAATTTTCATATTAATTTCAATAATATTATTAACACATTGTTTGTTATGTAACATAAAATAATACATGACATAAAAATTCAAAACAAAGGGGAGGGGGAGTCTGAGGTGATCACTCTAATTTAGGAGTACTTTTAATTCATATTTTTTAATAATTAGTAGCAATTTAATTCACTACTTTTATTCTTTGAAAACTAGAGGTTATCTAAAAGCACTGTGCTAAGGAGAAAACTATCGCTACATTGAAAATGTTGCAACATTGTCTATATATAGTTAATTATTCAATTACATCAGCTGTGAGGATAATTATTACTGTTAATAAAAGTATTCATCATAGTTGGTATACTTTAAAGAATAGTATATGAAGAATATTTTTTGGCCGATTAATCGGCCCGATTTTGCCGACTATTAATAATCGGCAAAGTGGCCGATTATGACCGATTAATCGGTACTGTCGATTAATCGGTGCATCCCTATTCAGATGCTTACCTCATGCTGTCTGCAAAATTGTCACAAATTACTTATGTTCAAACTTGTATGGAAAGAAAAATTTCAGTGAAATATTTTCTGTTGATATACCGTAAAATGAATTTTCATTAAATTTTCTTATAGTGACCACTTGCGTACCATATAAAATATTTATTTAGAAGCTGCTTCATATGAATTGGGTATATTAAATGACTTAGCAGCTTAGTAGATTTATAAAAATATAACTTTTTTTTTAATTCTTAAAAAACTCATTTTTAAATAAAGGTTCAAAACTCTCATAATTGTTTCAAGCAAAAATCTTCAAACTTCTTCATCATGCCAATTAGCGTTAACGTAGAGTGGCTTAAACTTTTTTAAAACTGTTTGGTTTGGTGGTTTTAGCAAAAGTCTTAGTGCCACAATATTGTAACGATATTTAAAATTCAGATTATCTTGCAAATACCACGTAATTAACTCATAAAAAAATAGGGTGAGTTCTGGTAAGTGCGTCCACGGGGTAAGTGCGTCCACTGGGAATTATATGAACACTGTCTTGAAATGGCTTCTGCAACACATCGACTATGTTAGATAACTGTCTAATGATAATTTCAATAGGTAGAATTCAGGCCTGGATTCAATAGACGAAACACAATCAGGGATAACTTAAATGTCTTCAAAAAAACTCTTAAGTAAAGATTGAGAAGGTTTTGTTTCAGATTCTCTTGTAGTCATACCAAGCAATTGAAGTCAAGAAATGCAAGTTGTTTCTTTTGAGTAATAGCTACTAATAGCATACATGGGGTATTTTGATCAAATACTCTAACTAAAATTAATTTATATGACGGTACGCACTTTCCCTTTCTTTAAAGTAAGGTGGGGGTAAGTGCGTACCATTATGATGGGGCAAGTGCGTACCACTATCATGAGACATATGCGTACTATTATGCGGAGCAAGTGCGTACCATTATAATGAGGCAAGTGTGTACCATTACGTGGAAAATCCGACTCTCGTAATTCACCTTTAATTTTGCGTATAACTCTTTTATAAACCGATTATAAATCCGATGTCATTTCCATTAAGTATTTATATTAACATTGAATGCGGCATAAGATTTCAATTTTATTCATTACCTCTGAAATATATTGACTTTTAGATACCAGTTAGTAAATTTATCCTTGAAAATAGCGATCATAAGCTTTTTCTTAATTTAAACCAGATTGACAAATGAAGCAATGAAATTAAGTGAAACACTAAATAAGGAACCAACTGATTCAAAAAACGAAGGTGGAGTAATGAATAAATTATATTAAGAACACCTTGTGAAAAACTATTTGAATGTACAAGAAAAAAAAAGTACACGTATCACATCATGATAAATTCTTTTCTTTTTTTTTTTTTTTTTTGCTCTTTATTTTGTGTTTTTTCTTACTGCTACTGATTTTAATAAGAAAAATATTTTAAAACCGTATTTATTCAACAAAAAAAAAAAAAAAAGAAAAGGAAAAAAAAAACTAAACGTTCACTCAGGTCACCTAACGATCCACCATACAAATAGAATTAAAGAAAATCACAGGGGTACGCACTTACAACAAAGCTAATGGACGCACATGTCTCATCTTACATTTAAGAAGGGGTAAGTGCGAACCCTGGCTTAAACACAGACTGATTAATGCATTAAACCAAAATAAACTATGTAGACTATGAGTGATTATTACTAAATAAAAACAGCTTACATTTGCTCACTTGGTCTTATTAAAAGGACAGAGGAAGAATCACAGACATAACTCTCTCAATCTTCAAATCACAGTTGTTCGCAAGACACGTGGGATATGACTGATTGCGTTTCATCCATGCAAACAAGCGCTGATCTCTAGTATTAGGAATTATCCCAAGGCAACTACATTTAATGTGTGCCAGAAGTTTTTTCCTGCTCATATTTACATAATTATAAGGTGGACGCACTTACCCCGCTAGGTAGGGAAAGTGCGTACCTTAGAATAGGTGTCATAAACCAGGTCACAAAACCTATGCTTATAGTTTATTTGACATATTATATGCTTGAAAATCTTAGTAAAGGATCTGGAAAGAAAACTAAAAAAAAATTGTGAGTGTACAAGCTTTTTCAACAGAGCAGCAGCCCTGAGAACATGAACTTTGAAAAAAAGGGTACGCACTTACCAGAACTCACCCTACTAAATTTTCTATAAAATAAAAGAGAACAATCATAGCGTTAAAAAAATAAATTTAAAAAAAAATTTCACAAAAGCCTCTTACTAATAAAAAAACACAGAAATTAATAATACAGTATAAGTCTTTAAAAAAAAACTACTTTTAAAAGAAAAAAAAACATTCATCGTTTAAAAGAAGCGTACTTCTTAGCAATTCTTTCTTAATTTGAGCTTATTGCTTTCAAGACTGAAGATTAATCTCTTAATTATTTTTAAGAAAATAACAAATGATTTTGTTTTAATTGGAAACTTGAACTGACACGATTAAAATCAGACAGCTGAAATGTGGTTCATTTTTTTTCAGATAAAACGCAAAAGCTTTTGGAAAAACATAATTTGTTTTTATTATCCTTTGAAAAACAGAAAGGGGAAACAAACATAAATAATTGAAAAAAAGGCATTAATTTTGTGGCAAGAATTAAATTTGATAAATTTGCAAAAGAGAAAACAAAAGCACCTGTCACGCTATAAGGAATGCTGTAAATCTTTGAGAATAAGAACTTCACGTTTTGCTGATTGTTACAATAGTAAATAAAACCCAAATGTGGTAATTGGGCATTTCAGCTTTGATGCCGTAAAACTAGTAGCCTTCTGGTTAAAAACTAGGTTTAAAAGATAGGTAAGCGCAGCATGTTTAATAAGTGTTAAAAATATTTTAACAAATTTGCACTTGGGGATCTTGTCGTTTGGTGAGTTGTGCTTTCTTTGAGCGGGAAAAAAATCATGCCATTTGTTCAGTGGTTGGAAAAACTACATTTCTTTTGTAGCGAACTACAACTACAACTACTTTGTTATAAATGTCGTTAACTACAACTACTTTTTTTAAACTGTAGCGACTATAAACTACTTTTGATTGTAGTCGCTACTTCGATACTTTTTTTTTAATAAATAAATAAAAAGCATACACCGTTGGGAGGATTGACCGAAAAAATTCGAAAAGTGGTTTACATTAATAAATTAACTCATTTGAATATGGAATACAACTAGGAATTGTCTTTGAATTTATTTGTTACATTGTCTTTTTGTTCTTTTTTTTTTTTTTTTTGCTAAAATGCGTCCTTTTTGGATTTTTTAAACAATTTTTACGAATATTCGTCACAAAAAAAGGATTAAAAGTTGAAAGATTGAAAGAATTCAACCTTCATTTTTTTTAAAATTTCTTGCTAGGGAATATTCAGGAACATTTGAAGGAATATAAAACTTATGATGCCAAATAAACCAATGACATCAAACTGATAGAATGTATTTCGTCAAAATGATGTATCAGCTCATATTTTTATGGTTCTTATTTCTCATTGCGTCCGCTGCTGTACACGCGCAATATTTGCACCAGTCAGAGTCAATTAAACCTTGTGTTTTTCCTTCGTTCTCTCTTTTTTTAATTTATTAATTTATTTTTTTTTAATTTAAAAGTAGTTTCCAGAAATCGCTACAAACTACTATTTTTTTGTATCGCGTTACTCACTACTCTACCTTTTTTAAAAAGTAGTGCGCTACACTACAAAATACTAAAAAATGTAGCTACTACAGTAGTTTCGCTACTTGTAGCGCGCTACTTCCAACCACTGCATTTGTTTGAAAAAGCTTTAACACTGTAGCTTTTTTTCTTTTTATGCTTTGAAAAAATGTAATGTAGAACAGTTGTTATCATCCTGTAAAATATACAAATGGGTAGCTTAATAAGCGGATTACAATATAACAATATATACAAATCCTACAAATTTTGGTTAAGCCTACAGGCTTCATCAAAATTCGTTTTATTTCGAAAACTTATAGTAATTGGCCCCTTTGTAAATTTTAAGTTAATTCTACGGCAATTTTGCTAGATATCACCAAACTGACACTGGATTTGGCATCACATGTTAGTCTCCAAGTTTGCCGCCAACTTCATGACATATCGCCTAGTTAGTGACAAATTGTTCGAAAAAAAACTTAGACACCAAAAGCTAAGCGACTATACACCAAGTAGGCAAAAATGAAATTGGCTATTAAAAGCTTTGCGATTTATCGAAAAGTGGGTGTCAATGACGGAGTCAAGAGTAGCCTAGTAGAATAGGGGACTCAAAATCGGAGGGCTCCGGGTGCGGACCTGACACCTCCGAATATATACCGAGTACACGCGGAGTACGTGTTCGTAAAATCTGTAGGCCCGAAAGTCCAGGGTTCGATCGCTAGCAGTTATCTTTGGTGCAAGGGACTAGAGACTCTCCTACCCCGCAGAGCGATGTCAAAATTGTTATGGTCTAAGTGATCTATCCATCTTTCGAAGTTTGCAGTGGCAATTAAACCCTATAAATCGATTAAATTAGTTGGTATGGATGGGGTTGTCTGGGGTGCCCAAGTCTGCCTTGACATTAACGTCAATTTTTTGAAAAGTGGTGTCAAGTTCCTTCTGAAACATCGGAATGCCACCTAAATGAGACGTACGCAACTAAACTCCATGAAGATCCTACATGCGAAATTTCAACCTTCTACGGAATACCATATTTTTACATAAATACTTACATAAAGACGGGGTCGCATCTTAAATTTTTGAGAGAGCGAAAATTCACAATTTGTCGAATGGAACTCAAAATTTTACCAAATGATACGATATGGGTACGCACAAACCAGTACATTGAATCAAAAGGGGCGTTCGGGTTTTTAAAAATTGCAGTACTGCAATTGTGTCCTCAAATTTGCCGAATAGTCAGACAAAATTTTCTGAGTAAGGAAAGTTTTGGAAGATCATAGTGATTTCCACTCGACCTCCCATCTGGGCGCTCCTGCATAAAGATGTCTCAAGAAAACTCGTGATAATTCACAATAGTATGGTCAAAATTTATATTTTATCTGTCCATATGATCGAAGGTACGCAAGTAGAAATATGCCAAAGAAATTGAATAGCAGTTTAAATATTTCTGTTCCAGTTTATTTTATTTTATATTTTTCCCCATAGTCAATAACTACGATCTCATGGCCAGTAGCTGTGCATTTGATATTTTAATTTTTGTGTTGACATTATTCAGAACACACACATGAAAAGCGTTTTAATACAATAAGAGTTCACACACACACTACAGGGTCCCCCGTACCTACCACAACTCGTGGTTTAATCGGAATAGGGCCCTAAAGAACGCTCTGTTCTTTTTGAACCAGACCAAGGGCCGAGCAAACCCTTGGTTTGCCGCCATTAATCAAGACGGTGGACCTTTGATCGGCTGGGATCGAACCCGGGACCCTCCGGTGACGAGTCCAAAGCCTTACCGATCGGGCTACCACGGCCCTACAATAAGAGTTCGTGACTACATTAATACGCTATCCTAAAACATATTTTCTGTTAATGTAAAATTATTCATCTTGTTTTCCAGGAATCTACATTTCGCGGGGTTACAAGTGGAACACACTGAGTCAAAATTATTCATTTTCAGATTTTTAGTTTATCTTGCACTCAAAAATGAGCTGTTTCAACTGGTGAAACCCACTAAGGCATATCTTTATTATGCAATGCTATACTAGTGAAACACACTAAGTCGTATAATTACTGTTATTGATCAGCGTTTTCTCAAAATCATGTTTTTTGACTTAGTGTGTTTCACGTGTAACCCCACGATTTATCAATGCACATCTTTTTCAAATGTAACTTTTTCTTTTCGTTTGAAAATGATTGTTGCGAGCCTTTTTTTTTTTTTTTTTTCTACCTTCACTTATTCATAACTGTCACATCAAAAAAAGTGTTAAATCTAAGGAAAAAATAGTATCACTGTTGTTAGTATAATTGAGATAATAATGCGCCGTGTGGTATCATCCCCTCTTCAGGTGATATTAGATAGACTTATCCTTCTCGTGTGCTTGTGGTACTTTCGAAAGTTATGATAAAGAACTGACTAAATATAACATGCGTCATTGCTAATTGTTGGTTGCAGGAACAAATATCTTCACAGCACTCTGCATGTCATTGTCTTTTAGAAGTATTTATACAACAGTTAATCAGTGGTATAAAATACATTTCGTTTCTTCTTCAAATATCATAAAATTTATTTCTTATTTACGGAAATTGACGTGACACATTAGCCATACATGTAAATGTAAAGTTCATCACTAGATAGTGAGCCATGACCTCTTTATCTACTTTATTCTTTAAAAAATGGTGAAATAAAAGTCTGCAAATAAAAATAAAAACTGGCTGTCATGAATTGTCTTCATGCTAATCAAGTATTGTCTCTATGCACTTTCTCCTCACAGTTGACTTGCTATGATTTTTAAGTTGATGAAAGACTGGTTTATTATATCCTTCAAACTTACTTTTTAATACGCTTTTATTAGTTTCACATGTGGGTTTGTTTGTTTGTATATATGTATGTAACTCTGAATAAAAGATAAAATTCACGGTCTTTACAAATATAAAAGTAATATAGGGTTGGTTCGGGTAAGTGGGCCACTGGGGTAAGTGGGCCACCCCCTTTAAAACTGAAATGCGCATATGGTTTTTGTACTTTTTTGTACTGATCATGTTATATTTCATCACAATGATTGGTTTTACATATATTTGGGTTTCATGGAATTTTTTTTTTTTTTTTTTTTGGATCATATAATTATGTCAAAAAAATTTTCAAAAAAATTTTTTTTTGTGAGTTCGAACAACTTTTTTCAAAGAAGTGTATCAATGTTAATTTTATAATAACATATTTATTAATTTAACCTAAAGTACACATAAGAATTTTTATGCAAAGTATTATTAATAAGCGTTTAAGGGGAGGGGTTCCACTTACCTCTTGGTTTTTCTCAGTTAGGGTAAGTGTGCCCCCTCACTATGGTGTAAGTGGGCCCCCTCATAATAATGATGATTTCAAAATGAAAAGCAGTTCTGATGAAGCAATTTCTAAGATGAAATGAAAGATGATGCAGACCTAGAAGGAATTGATTCTTTAGCTACAAAAACTGCAAAAGCTGGTAACTATGAATTTGGGAAACATGCATAAAAGAAAATTTTTAAGTATTATGAAGTTCTAACTTTACAATGTGATATGAATGAAAAAATGCCGCTAAATTTGATAGAAAGAATAGAAATAGCTACACTTTTTAAACTTCAAATAGACGCTGCCATTAAGTGTTTCCATTTTTTTTAAACCTATATATTTTTTCTTATTTGACCAAAATTGATCTTAATCGACTCCATTATGTTTGTTCAACACTAATTTATATGTAAAAGCAAAAAATATGCTTAACGGCTTTTAATGAATTTCACAGTCACAATTGTTTTGTATTCTGCTTTATAATTTTCTGTCATACACATGTAAATGTAAGTAGATATCTCGTTAATGGATACATTTACAAAAAAGTATTTCCTACTAAAATGTTACATACTTTATCAGGTAGGACATGCAAACCCCTTTTTTAGATATGCTCACTTTAAATAAAAATAAATGAGGGGTGGCCCACTTACCCCTTCGTAAGGGGTAAGTGAGCCATCCACGTCATTTTATAAAGAATACGATAGTTAAAAACATTTAAAGCATTTTTTTAGAAAATAATGCTGAACTTGTGTTTATTAATAATGTCCAAGATAAAATAAGTCAATAAGTTTCAACTTTTTTTGCTTTAAAGCTGTTGTATAAGGCTTTAAAAACGAACTGTTCCAAAAAGGGGGCCCACTTACCCTAACCAACCCTATTTAATACTGTTATTAATACTAAAGGTTAAACTATAGTACATGCTAACAGGGCCGTAACCAGACTATTGTTTCGGGGAGGGTTTTACCAACTCATTTCTTGTGAAAATTATATGGTGAATAAAATTTGATTTCACGTTCTATATTCTGTTGCTTTTTGTTACAGTAGATACTTAATTGGCATTAACAGGAAAAATAAAATAATAACATATCTTTCCAATGAAGGAAAAAATCCTGATGTGTACAAAGCATTCTCGTCCCAGTTAAAAAGGTATCGTGTTGTGTATGAAATTATGTTTGTAAAAACTACAGTGAAGAAAAATAATGCAGATATATCAATTAAATTAGACCCTCATTCAATAAAGATAATTTCATTTTTCAAGTGAAGTTGTAAGGTAAATAAGAAAATTAAAAATTAAAGTAGTAATTATATTTTGCAGCAAAAAAGGGCATTAAATAGTTTTGAAAAATTTCGTTGGGGGTTTGAACCCTAAAAACCCACCCCTTAAAAACGGTCATGCATGTTGATGTATTATAAGTGTTTCAATTAGCTGTGCGTAATTCTGAATAATAGATAAAATTCATGTTTTCTGCAAATATAAAAGTAATATATTTAATCCTACACTGCATTATTTTTTGTTCTTTAAAAGAACTATTTATTTTTTTCAATGTAACAAGAAAACACTGGAAAACATTTTTAAAAATTTAATTTGGAGGATAGATGGTTATATTTGCTTTAAAGATGCCTAATACTTGCTTTTTATGCTTGAGTTGCCGTATGCTTGGTCATAAGTAAAAATAGTGCATGTAGCCAATTGGCAACGCTTTGCAGTGTAGGGTTAATACTATTATTAATACTAACGGCTAAACAATATTATGTGTTGATGTATTACAAGGGCATGTAAACTTAGAGAATATTCAATAGTTTTGAAAATCTTCTTTTTAGTTCGATTGACTCTAAAAGCGAACTTATTAGATTTTTTAAACTATATTTAGGATTATTTTTTACATCTATCGACAAGCAACTTTGACTGAGAGATAATTACGTATTTCTATATATGAAATCCAAAACTACCGGAAAAGCCGTGCCTTTTTCTTTCTTTCTTTCTTTCTTTTTTCTTTTTTTTTTTTTTTTTGAAGACGAAAAAATAAATGAAAAAACATACGAAAACATTAGACATTTTAATGTTCATATTCTTAATATTTATATATATAATATTTATATTATAAAATTTATAAAAAAATATATAATATTTAATATTTATATTAGTATAAAAAAGGGAAAACAAGATGCGATTTCTTTTTTGGTAAATTAGAGTAGGATTAAGCTTTGATATCCTATTTTTTCTATCATTCATGGAAATGGTAAGCTCAAAAGGTTCCCTGTAGTGCTTTAGATTAAATATTTGAGGCGTTTTTTAATCCATGATCCCAACATTTTATAGTTTCTTTGGTTAATTTTAATTAATAAATTTATTATTCGGTAAATTGCTTCATTTGAGTTATTTCAAAAATATTTAACATGTAGGTAGGGTGTGTGTGTATATATATATACATAAAACATGCACGATATAGACATTGTCCAACAAAGCAACAACATGACTGTATGTTCCTTTAAAGAATGTTTAATAAAAAAAAAGAAATGAAATTTTCTTCAATATAGACCTTCTCAAAAAAGAAAAGTTTTTCGTGAAGTATACCTATCTGCCAAAACAGCGATAAAGAACGACTCCTCAGTAGCCTCGCCGAAAAGCCGAACTTTGAGGATGAGGCTGCCAGTTGCTACCTTGTGCCAGCTCATGTTCCCTCACAAAAGCAAAGCTATCCAAATAGGAAGGGGGGTATCGAGAATTCATATGCCCGAGGGGACGCGTCTCCCCTTTGTCAGTTACCACCCTCTGCGTCCTCTTTATACGCTCGACTCAACCGGAAGGTATGGGAGACGCCGATTGGCGCAATTAAAAACGCTCGTGTGGGAGAAAAACGTTACGTTTTCTGATCCATTTCAATGACTTTTCGTGAAGTTCGATTTGAAAAAAAAAAAAAAAAAAAATCTGATGTGTAATCGAGTAGGTTAGGATCAAAACCCGTTAATTCTACTTTTTATGACGAATAATTTTGTTAAAAAGAATATCAGTTTAAAATAGAGATGGCGCGAAGCGAGTTTTGGCCGTAGCGCCGAATACCGAAGCTTCTGCTGCTCCACATATTGAAGTTTTAGCATTGAACGTGAATAAATACCTGCAATATATGATACTATTTTTTCTACGTCTCAATGTTCTTAGTGTTACCAAAAATTTCAGCATAATTTCACAGTTTTAAGTTAATTTCACTAATAAAAGTATTTATTTTTGTTTTGCACTGGTAGTACAAATAAAGAAAACACTTCTAATTTCTTTGTTGAAATAAGTAGAATGAACATCATGTGAAATATAAAAACTAAAATTTCCTTTACCAATGGCTTAAAGGCAGTAGCGTACATAGACTTAAGTGTGCCCCCCCCCCTCCCCGTAAGTACGCGATCACCCCAGATTAAAGTATAAAAATATTTTTTCCGTGGAATTCATAGTGAGATTTTTCTGGATCCAGCAACTCCCCCTCCCCCCCCGCTCGCCACAGGAGCTCTATGTACGCCACTGCTTAAAGGCAATCGATCAAAAACCACTATATCCCAATAAAAAGTGAGTACATATTAAGGGCCTTGTTCCACATCAGCGGAAAACGCGACAGAAACCGAAATCAGAAACTGAAAATCCGGGTACTTTCCATAGAAACACTATTTACTCCATTTTACGTTTCTGCTTTATTTTTCTGCTTTACGTCAATGTGGAGCAGAGCCCTAAGGGTTTTAAGTGAAAACCATTTAGATCTATAATCCTGACATCGGAACAATGGATTTTTAAAAATGGATATAAACGGTTTTGATTCAAAATGTCTAAATTATTAATTTTGAATAGGGCCTGATTTACCACTATCTACTTATATTAAAAACCGAGTATCTATCGAGAAGGGGGACGTTATGCATCAACATGCCGCAGGAAGCTAATCTAGCTGCCCTGGCAGCTAGTTGTTATCTTATTTCTCGAGAAATTTTACAAAATGTGAGTTTTTAAGGCTACAGTGGACAAATAAAATTGATTTTTTTCAATAATTGATTTATACGTCTAAAACTTTGCGTGCTTGTATTATTGTATATTTACTACATCAAAAAGCATAAAAAACACAAATTAGTGCAAAAACAATGAATACTTTTTTTTTTCAAATTTCAAATTTAAGTATTTTTTTAACAAAATTTCAAAATATTCCAGGCGTCGCAATTTTTTTTCAAACTTTGAATTTCCACTTAATTTTCAATCATTAGGCATGATGGCACAAAAAAATGCATTAAAAACAATGTTTTATGAAATAGTTTATAAAAGATGGCTGAAAATAAAAATTTTCAGTTGAAAAAATCATATAAATTTTCATTTTCAGCCATCTTTTATAAACTACCGCATAAAACATTGTTTTTAATGCATTGTTTTGTGCCATCATGCCTAATGATTGGAAATTAAGTGGAAATTCAAAGTTCGAAAAAAAATTGCGACGCCTGGAACATTTTGAAATTTTGTTAAAAAAATACTTAAATTTAAAATTTGAAAAAAAAGTATTCATTGTTTTTGCACTAATTTGTGTTTTTTACGCTTTTAGATGTAGTAAATATACAATAATACAAGCACACAAAGTTTTAGACTTATAAATCAATAATTGAAAAAATCCAATTTTATTTGTCCACTGTAGCCTTAAAAATAGTAGATTTTCCCCCATCCGGCACTGCAGTTCAATTTAGGTAATAAATTCCATGTGGCAATGACAAGAATTTCTTTGGCTGATGCTTAATATACAGAAATAATACTAAGTTTCAAAAAATTTGATTTGGAAAAACATCTTTTTCAATACCAACTTGAAGAATTTTTACAAATCCCCCAAAAGTTTTTTGAAGGAAAAGAAAAAATACGTGTTTTCCGAAATCTTTAGCAAAAAAGACCATAAAAATATAAATATCTCTCTTACGCATTTAGAAATTTTACTTTTCCGGTTCATTACTTTTATTAAAATATTTTATTCTGCATTACATTTTTTACATGGCTCATAATTGCATAAAGTGGAAGGATAAATTTGAACCAGGTTAATAATTATGTATATGGTATGATACTTTACTTCAAATTTAATCACGAAAATATTTCCTCGCTATCTAGTATTTTGCATGTAAACTAAGAAATTCTTAACTTCCTTACTGAACACATTTTATAAGTATTAAACTACAAATACTTTCATCTCAGCTACTCAATTGCGAAGTGATGCGTAAAAGAGAATTAAAATCAAAAGTGCTGGATAAAAACTTTCTTTTTCAGTCTAATGATGTTTACTAATACCGATTTTTAGCCTAATAATGAGAAGCTCTTTCACTTTTTCTAAGAAACAAATTCCGCTTCTTCATTCCAAATTTTTTTTTGTGTTTCTCTTTTACTAAATTTTCAAAAAAAAAAGAAAAACAAGCAATTAAAATAGTTTTTGATTAATCAGAGTGGTTTTTCGGAATTCTATTTTCTAAATCACTAAATTTAATGAATATTTTCTTAATAATAAAATCCTATATGCTAGAAACTTCCATGTTGCAGAAAACTTAATTTTATTTAATCATAAAAAAAAGAAACACATTTTAATTACGTGACCTTTCAAGTGTCTTCAAAAAAATAAATAAAATAAAATAAATAAATAATGCGCGGGATAAGAATCGATATTCGCCACTAAATTGTAAAAAGAACATCTTATTATTAGGATAACTTTTAATGTTTTCCTATTGCTGTTTATAATTCATACGTCTTCTAAATTTATTTGATGAGGTGACGCTGAAAAAGAATTTAATCACAAGCCTAACAATTTTCAGTATGAGCAAAAAAAACTTCTCTCCAATGTGCAACACGAATAAGCAGCAAATGATTTTTTGTCTAACTCATTTTGTCTTAAGTAATAAGAGTTTAGGAAAACTTCTGCTAAAATGTTCGAAAAAATATTTAGTTATCTAACCTGAAAAGTTGAAATAAGTAGTTTTTGTTCGACTAGTACGGATTATTATTATTGGTTTTTTTTTTCTTCTTTTTTTGGCTTACGATGGATTAAATGCATTGTATAGGGTAAACTTACACTTTTCTAACCATTAACTACTATAATTAACCATTATAAAAAACAAAACAATCCTTTCCTGTTGTCAGCTGGCTATCAACACTAATTCTCAAATTGCGAAGACTACTCGACAGAGCCAGAGAAAGGACAATTAGCTCCAAATATTGATATTTTTGACTCATTGAAATTTAGAAGTTTTAAACTTCAAATTTTAATTTTCGATTCTAATTAAATAGGAATTTCAGTGTGTTGGTTTTAATGAACATAAACTTTTCTTATTTTATTGAAACTAATTATAAATTTCATGCATTTCGTAAATTTCATTTTTAATTATATTTCTTACTGCATTGTTGTCATTAAATTGTTTCTCTTTTTTCTTAAAAATAAAAAAATCATCAAAGTCTAATTTATTTTAATCTCCTTAATTCAAACCTGCATATTTTTAAATGAATACTTTCTTCTATGAGTAATTACGAATACATTTCTTTTTCAGAAAAGCAGCTGCATTTCTTTCTTCAGTGATGAAAAAGTATGATAGCTGTATTGTTGCGCACACGAAATTCATTTTTTAACTTCGGATGTGTTTCACCTTTTAAACAATATTCAATTTTAACAAACAAATAAAACTATTATTGCGTCGCATGAAAATCTTCATACAGTATTATAAAATTCAAATTATTAATTATATTTAGTTCAAATTTATGATAATATGGAGATATACCTATCCTTAAAATATGCTCATGGCTTTTTCTTATAACTTTGGCCGATCTCTCCATGTCATTTTTCACCCAAAACTGGCAATTTATACATATCGCACATCCAGAATGAAAGGGGCACATATCAAAAAATGCATTTTTTGGAAATATCTTTAAAAAGCATACCTTAGTACACCTTACATTAGAAACTGACCCATTTTTTCTAGAGTTAACAGTCTCAGCTAATACGCAACTTATGCCCTAATCATTCTGTAGATTCTGCCGATTGTGAAGGGAGAATTGAGTTTGAAAGGGGCACATCTTTGAAAATCAGAGTTCGGCGAGCGTCATTGGTGCAAATTATGGTTAGTACTTTTATAAAACCAATTAAGAAAACCGTAATTTTGATTTGTTTTAAAATTTTTAACTGACTTCAAAAAAGGAGGAGGTTCTCAATTCAAAGCGTATGTTTTGTTTTTTTTTTTTTTGTTTGTTCGCACATAACATCTGATCTACTGAATCGATTTGGACGATTTTTTTTAATCGATAGGAGATGGTGTAACTTAGGTACCATGTACTCATACGACGATATTTGTTCAATATAAAAAAGTTATGATCGAAAAACTAAAATTTCATGTTATTTCAAGCAATACGTGCTATCTTAAATCCTTACTTTAATGAGCGACCCGATGGTCAAGTGGTTAAATGCGTCAGGTTGAAGTTCCTGATGGAATGAGATCGAGTCTAGGTCTGCAAAGATTTTTTTTTTTTGAACAGCTACGTGATTTTTTTAACTATATTTTGATTATTTTAAGTGCATTTACACTAAAAAGAATGAAATAAAATATTTTTGGAAAAAAAAATAGAGCCGACTTTAGTTGGAAATTGCTCTAAAAAGTAAAAAATAATTTTTTTCTTTGAACACCATCGAAACTACTTTTAAACATAAGTTTTGAAGTCGGCGCAAAAACGATAGGTAAAATGATATTTAACCATATTTTGCCAACATTTTTCAGAGAAACCATTGAAAATTAAAAGCAGAATATTTGTACCATTACACGAATGTGTGGTAATCAATGAAATGTATCCATTAAAATTTATATTTATAGTTGAATTGTAGTTGCGTATGATTCTATACATTGTTTTTGCACCGACTTCAAAACTTATGTTTAAAAGTAGTTTCGATGGTGTTCAAAGAAAAAAATTATTTTTTACGTTTTAGAGCAATTTTCAACTGAAGTCGGTTCTATTTTTTTTTTCCAAAAATATTTTATTTAGAACAAGAAGAATAGTATTATGTAACCTAGCGTCAAATCATTAGGAATTAAAATTTGATTTAATATCGTTCTTAAATGAAACAGCAATATGTAGGATAAGTCACAACAAGAACTTCAAAAAAAAAAATTAAAGGGTGTATATGCCGATGCCCATAAGAATAGCTATTTTGAGATGTGCCCTTTTCATTCTCCACGAAAATGGAGAATGAAAGGAACACTTCTCATTAATTACCGACTTATTTAAAATTGGCCGGGAAACGCACACCATAGTCACCTAGCAGAACCTTTAATCAACCAAGCAATGAAAGTTTGGCTAGTTGTAATAATTTATTAGAGCTAGGGCAAGGATTTAAAAAAGTTTAAATTTTCAAATCGATTTTTCTCATTTTCATCTAGCTATTTTAAGCTATTTTGAGATGTGCCCCTTTCATTCTGGATGTGCGATATATTAAAAATAAATAAATAAATAAATAAATAAAAATTAAAACAAAAAAAAAAAGTGAAAATCGGTCATTGGCTAGTGGATAAAATATTTTTCCATTTCCAGATGCGGACGGACTCCTCTCCTATTTGGTAATAAGTCATAACACAAATTCGCACTCGGACGCAAGACAATACGTGGTTCAAGGCGATTGTGATTTTATGAGCAATTAAAAAATAAATAATTAAAAGACTACAGAAATAACATAGACATATTGTTAATTTAAGTTAAATACTGGGTAGACATTGTATGACCTAGTATTTTACAATTCCCGGTTGCTATAGTTTAAGAAAATTGTTTTCGAAATGTAGGATAACGATAGAGCGGTTTTATAATCTGATCTGAAGATTCCTGAGAATGACAAGCATTGGCGGAAAATATTTTAAGTATGTATTACAAATTGAGAAAGTGAAAAATAATTTAAAAATCTGAAATGCCCGCTTTTTTTCTTTTTTTAATTACTAATAAATGAAAAAGGAAAGAAAATAAAATGCACTGAAAAAAACCCACATATCTTAAATTTGAAAACAATTTAGAAAAAAAAAAAAAAAAAAAGAAAGGAAAATCTGAAGAATTATGGTCTACATAATTCGAGCTTATTACATAGAACTTTACATACATTCAAAGGCAGAAAAGTATTTAAAGAAAAGTTTCAGGTTAATTTATATTCATAACTGTTTAGTTAAAAATTTCATGTACGCATTTGTGTGAAGTTTTCACTTTTTCTTAAAAACTGCATTGTAATTTAATTCCTTTGTTACATATGATTTTAACGTACACAATTTATCTTTTTTCACTAAAATATGTTTAGCAATCCAATAAGCTTTAATTATTTTCTTACAATGGAAAAACATACACAATAAAATGTAATCACATCAATGCATGTGTTTGGGAACAGCTGCTTCAATTCTAAAAAATCAACTCCCTTCCCCCGTCTTCCTTTAAAATACAAGTGTCATTTTTGTTTTAACAAAGACAAAGCCATTTTTTAAACAAGGGTCTTAAGTTTTTCATTTAAAATAAATGAATTAGAAAATCAAACAGAGGATAACTACAAAGAGCTAATCCCTTTCTTTTGATGGCGAACTATTCTTGTTTTACCTTTTGCAAAACAAAAAGAGGGAAAAGATGCTGGCTTTTTCTAAAGCTCTAAATAACATTTACATGTTTTGTTTTAGCTGTTACCTTCAATTTAATTTGCATCGGTGGGTGGAAATAAATTATACGCCTGTAAAGAATTTCGCTCGAGAAACTTTCCTTTTTAAAGATAAATGTTTTCATTAATTAAAACAATTTCATTTCTTAAAAAAATATTATTTGATACCTGAATGTCAAAAAAAAGTATGTTTTAGTTTTTAAACGATTGCTTTATACTTCATCATATTTTCCAAGCAAATAATTAACAAGATTTGTCTTTGCGATTTTTCTTTTAAAACTTTTTTAAAAGAATTTATTTTAGCAAATAGTGCAAGGAGAGGGAGAGAAAGAAAAAAAGAACACACACACTCAATTGTTTGCATCTAATCGTCGCTTTGAACATCATTTCGTAAATTTACTTTTACACCTTTATATTAAAAGTTAAAATGGAAAATATTAATAATTTATTATAAAACCAGAGATAACAGAAAAAGATTGTTTTTAACCGTTTACGAGAAGGATACATAAAAACCAAAATGTCATTAGAAATAATGAAATTTTCGGGATGCCGTAACTTGACACGCTTTTCTCAGCACACAGACACACAAAAAGGGTTAATTCTAAGAGTTAAAAAACGTCATATTATATCTTAACACCAACTGTATAGCTTAAAGTACAGGGTGGCTATAAATTAACGTGAGGTGTTCAGAGCCCTCTAGCGCGTGAAGTATTAGGGGAAATATTACCAAATTTCATGGGCACAAATATTGGACCATGTGATTTCGATTTCTGAAATAAAAAAATAGTTTGTAAAATAGCCACCAGGGGAAAATTTAGCGCCGCAAAAGTGTATTGCTCTGATTGTAGAAGAATTAAATTCTACTGACAAAATATGCATCCATTTTATTTGCAAAAATGGCTTTTTATCACAAATGTAGTTCAATATGATCACCATTGTGAAGTTGCAAGAACTAGATATGATGCACAACATTTTCCACGGCAGCTGGTAACGTAACAGAATAGATTTCTCTAACTTTTAAAGTTACAATATCTTTTAAACTTGCTATATCAGAAACATCTCTTTGATACACAACACTTTTTCAGCTATCTCCATAACCAAAAATTACATGGATTGAGATCTGGTGACCTTGGGACCTTACCGGAAATTCTACGATGATCATATTAAACCTCATTTGCAAATAACAATCATTTTTTCTTTGCTAAATTGCTTTGTACAGCATTTTTTCAAATTTAAGTCGCGATATTCAGAGTAATACACTGTTGTAGCGCGAAATTTTCCCCTGGTGGCGATTTTTAAACTAATTTTTTTTATTTCATAAATCAGAATCCCATGGTTTAATATGTGCGCCTATGAAATTTGACAATATTTCGAACAGTACTTCGAGCGCTAGAGGGCTCCAAACACCTCACGTTAATTTATAACCACCCTGTACTTAATTTCCCTCTAATGGGGAACAAAGCAAAATGCAATATGATGGTCACTTACCTCTTCTATCGTCTGGACTCAAAACAAGCAATGATTAAGGCAGGAATTCAAGTGAAACACGGACGATCGCTACTCACCAATGCAATCGCAAATTCCAAAATTTGGATACGCTACAATCGCTACGAGATGCGATTCTAATGTAATTCGACTTCCAGTCGCGATTGCAATTTGCGATCGCCTTGAAGCGATTGTAATGGTGTTTCACTTGAATTCGGCCCTAAGGCTGATTGCGCTGCAGAAAGTTACGCAAATGGCTTGATGTTACTTTAAGACGAAGCGAGATCAACTATGCATATTGCGTATGTTAAACCTGATCTTTTTACAGTTTCTTAAAAGATATCTCTATAAAACACTGAGTGGATTCCAACATGATATTCAAGTCTTTAATTCAGAAGGAATATCGTAATTTCCTGGCAGTGGTATTCAGAAGTATCATCATTTCGCTTAAGACTTCACTTCCAGCTTCTTATAGCATGTCTCAGATTTCCCAACGTTTTGCTTAATATTTCAACGTTTTGTATTTCTCTTTTATACGATGAGCAAAATGGTTCTTTGTCTAAATCAACGATTCTCAATCGGGAGTAAGTGCATTTCTTGGGCTACACTAAAACCAGGCAGGGAGGTTGTGGCTAACTCAGAAGTGTATAAAATTGTATAAATACATGCTAGAGTTTTATTACGACTTCTGTTTCATCAACATGGAAAGATATAACATTGAAACAAAATAATTGCAATACCTTATTAATGACCCTGCAGACTGGTGTTGAAAAAGAGCACAGAGAACTGCCGACATTGTTGAGAAGTATCTTCGGGATTTACGGTAAGTACAGAAGCTGGATTAACCCATTAATGCCTGACATTTTTTTTCCAAAGATATTTTGTATACTGGTTACAAACAGTGTTTAATGGACGGGAAAAATAATTTTAAAAATATTATGTAAAAATAATTGTTTTATTAAGGAAAGGAAAATCGTCCCTTTAAAGTTACGATAGACCCCAGAGGGTACATACTTGTTTTACTAAAAAAAATTTCTGCCTACGATGTAGTATTTAAAAAGACATTTTATAAGAAGAAATACAATCAGCAATTAACATAAACTGGGAAGCTAGGAATCACTTTGAAAACTTAGCTTTTTTTCTTGAGATTGTGTACGATGTCATTTTTGATAAAGAGCATATTAAAACTGCTACAGAACACACTTTACAATGTTTATGTGCAGCAATCTGTTAATAACGAATTGATACAATACCAAGGTACTAACTAAACACTATTATTTGGTTGAAATGTTCATTTTGGGGAAATTCAGACCCTTTTTTGGACCGTCCCTAAAAAGGGACGCTAGGCATTAATGGGTTAATCTTGAGGATGATTTAACTCAGCTAGAGCCAATCATTGATGAACTTCGCAAACAAAAGTCAACTCATTGCTTCCTTTAGTATTTTATGAGACTTTTGTAATTTTGTGTCGCATTAATCTTTTTTGTTATGAAATGTCTTGTTTGGAAATTAAATTACCTACTATTAAACTTGAATAGTTTAATATTTAAACTTTAACTAATGTAACAAATTTTACTAAAACACAATAATTTTTTTCGGGAGTACGCATATATAATGACACACAAAAAAGAGAACTTTGTCTTTGTTGGGAAAGGTTGAAAACATTGCTCTAAATTTTGTTCACTTGGAATAGGAATATATTGGTGCTAAGAATTCATTGTAAGACTGCTTTTACTTCATCTGCTGATAAACTATCTTTCTCAGTTTGAAAGTTTACTGATGAGATTAAATTGTTTTTCTAAAAATAGTGAAACTTAGAGCAATAATTAAATAAATAAGTAAATTAATTAATTAAAATGAAATAAAACAAAATAAAATAATAATAATACATTTCTCAAATGTTTAAAAACTTCCCAGCTTTATTTCTCTGTATTGCACTTTTTTTTAAAAGATATATATATATATATATATATATATATATATATATATATATATATATATATATATATATATATATATATATATATATATATATACATATATATATATAGGGTCATTCCATAGTGACTAACGTAACATTCAGAGCTGATTTTGTAACTGTGTTTACTTGTAACTGAAAGGATAAAAAATATTTTTTAGTTATGCTGGTGGATTTATAATGTACATAGTATCTATATATAATAACTGCTAAGAATTTAAAATAAAATTACTGACAGTAGATATTTTTTCAACCAAAATAGCAATGTGAATAACGTAACATTTTTGCAACCTTGCAAATTGATGCTCATGTTGTGAGGCAAAAATTTCTCAAAGTTAAGCAAGTGTTAAAAATTGAATGATATATTTGAAAAATGTGTAAAGTTGGCTTTTAAAAACATAAAACACATTTTTTAAATCTTAATTTTTTTTAGTCTTGAGTGTCACTTTTACTCAAGATGGAGTGTGACTAACGTAACGTGACTAACGTAACCATCGAATAATAAGCAGTATAGACACACTACAAACCATTGATTACGGCTAATCTCAGTGATAATTACAATACTTTTTCAGTTTTCTTAAACTTCTTATGTTGTATGATTTTTTTAGGTATTTATTCATTGATTTTTTGATACTTTTTTTACTTCGGTATTTTTTTTTCTTCGGCTGAGGTTGATATTTTCATGGAATGACCCTTTATATATATATATATATATATATATATATATATAATGTAAGATAATGCATAGGGTATTACAATGTAAGACGAGAGATATCATTACCTTCAAACCAGTATTCAAGGCCATATTTCAAACAGTAACTTAAGAATTATTGAAGCACATAAATAATTGTACACGATGTTTCCAACTTATTTTGTAAAATGAAAACCAGAAGACTAACCCTGCCATCAGAGTGCATTTTTGGACTAGTTTCGAGAAATTCAACTATACTAAGAAAAGGAAGTGATGCAAAGGTAATCCACACTGTTTAAAGTTACCTTAAAATGAATGCATGGGTCATTCCATGTGAAATCAACAAGCCTCAAAACTTGACCATCACCAATTTCAAAAAAAATTATAGGGTTGATTACCTCTATAAAGTGATACAAAAAACTGATTTTTAAAATTTTTTTCAGCTGTTAGTTTTTTGTGTGAGGCCGCTTAAAAAACGCAAAAAATGGAAAAAAGTGAAATTTTGAACATACAAAGATTCAATTTTCTCAGCTTCTATTGCAGCTAGAGTCTTTTGTTATATGTCATTGTAAAGCTCTTTAAACAAGCTTTCAAATGATATATAATTTGACAAGGTTCCGCGATGTTAATATTTCAAGGTCACCAAAAGCATTATTTGACCTTGAATATTTCAAAAAGTGCATTTTTTAAAAATCTGAAAAAAAAATATATATTACTTCCTAATGTAGTGTATATGTGGTAAAATTTGCAGAATTTTACAGCAATGGGATCTGGATGAAAAATGGAATCAACTTTTTACACTCTTACCTCTTTATTGCAATGCCTAAGGCTCCTGAGGATACATAATACAGAAATATTGCAAACTGCGAAATGTTGTTTACAAGTGACGGTTGGCTTATTCCACGTCTTGTTTTGAGAGATTATAAATAATTCCTTTTCCGAAGCAAATGCACCCACAGCTCGATCATAGCATCCTAAGACTGCAGTTTCAACCTTATTATGGGCTCCTCACTTAGGAATAGCCAGGGCCGCCGAGAAGGGGGGGCAGCAGGGGCAAAATCCCCGGGGCCCGGCCCAAGAGGGGGCCCAGGCTGCTAGTTAAAAAAAAAAGGCAGTATATTTGGTTAACTGAACTTCATTTTTGTGTAGGCAAAAAACATCTCGCATCTACATGTGTCCACAGCAACGCAACAAGTGCTTGTAGCCCAATGCCTGAAATTCGCCGAAGAGTATGAAGCAGACGTCAGTTTTGATTTGATTGAAGAAGTGAAATATCTGAAAGCTATAAGCAAAACAAATATAGCACAGAAGCCACTGACCCCAATTGAGTTGCTCAATAAACTCACGAATCTAAACATTGGCAACTTATTTCCCAACCTGTGCGCTGTTTTGCGCATATTTTGCACTCTCCCCGTCACTGTCGCTCAGGCAGAACGCTCATTCAGCGTACTTAATCGAATTAAGAACTGTCTAAGAGGAACTATAGGGTAGCAGAGACTATCTGACCTGGGTGTTTTGTCAATTAAAGCTAAACTAGCGAGAACTTTAAATTTTAACATCACTATTCAAACATTTGCCGAAAGAAAAGCAAGGAAAGCAAAGTTTTAATGAACTATCAAAGAGAGGAATAACGCTTTTAATGGTCAAGAAACGTAGTGTAATTTATGTAAATATGTATTATTAATTTTGTGAAGTAGTGATAGAATTATTAATAGTTATTAGTAAATTGAAGTAGGAATATTATTTGTAAATTTGTGTTATGTATTTCTGATTTATTTCATACGCATTTATATCAGTATACTTAAGTACAGTACCCGAGCAGATTATAAAAAAATGAAACCCAAAAATATAAAATTGGAAGAAAAACTAGCAAATACGAAATGCTATTATTTTTCTTCACTGCACCGAACGTAAATTGTCTTAGTATTGAAGAATTTTTTTGGAAAGGGGGGGGGGCGCATGTCAGTACTTTGCGCCGGGGCCCCGGTAAACCTCTCGGCGGCCCTGGGAATAGCCAATGATCGAGCCGGAGGCAAAAATCCTCTTAATGTAGCTAAGATAGCCAACAAACTGGTAGATAAAGTGAATTTATCTTGCCAGCGAGCGTCCGCAAACTATGGTGCGACTCAACTCGAAATTTGAGGGCAAAAGCTGAGTATTGTGCAATGAGTTACCGCCCATAAGCCAGGGCTGAGGCACAACTGAAGCAAATGCACCCACAGCTCGATCATAGCATCCTAAGACTGCAGTTTCGCCCTTATTATGGGATCCTCATAATAAGGGCGAAATGAAGCAAGGCATGAAGAATAAGGCATATAGCTCCTTTTGCCTTCAAATTTCGAGTTGAGCCGCACCATAGTTTGCGGACGCTCGCTGGTAAGATAAATTCACTTTATCTACCAGTTTGTTGGCTATCTTAGCTACATTAAGAGGATTTTTGCCACCGGCTCGATCATTGGCTATTTCTAAGTGAGGAGCCCATAATAAGGTTGAAACTGCAGTCTTAGGATGCTATGATCGAGCTATGGGTGCATTTGCTTCGGAAAAGGAATTATTTATAACCTCTCAAAACAAGACGTGGAATAAGCCAACCGTCACTTGTAAACAACATTTCGCAGTTTGCAATATTTCTGTATTATATATCCTCAGGAGCCTTAGGCATTGCAATAAAGTGGTAAGAGTGTAAAAAGTTGATTCCATTTTTCATCCAGATCCCATTGCTGTCCCATTCTGCAAATTTTACCACATATACACTACATTAGGAAGTAATATATATATTTTTTTCAGATTTTTAAAAAATGCACTTTTATCAATTCTATTATCTACTATTTATTATCTACTATTTACACTATTATCTACTATTATCTATTATTATCTACTATTTACACTATTTATCACTTTTAAATATTCAAGGTCAAATAATGCTTTTGGTGACCTTGAAATATTAACATCGCGGAACCTTGTCAAATTATATATCATTTGAAAGCTTGTTTAAAGAGCTTTACAATGACATATAACAAAAGACTCTAGCTGCAATAGAAGCTGAGAAAATTGAATCTTTGTATGTTCAAAATTTCACTTTTTTCCATTTTTTGCGTTTTTTAAGCGGCCTCACACAAAAAACTAACAGCTGAAAAAAATTTTAAAAATCAGTTTTTTGTATCACTTTATAGAGGTAATCAACCCTACAATTTTTTTTGAAATTGGTGATGGTCAAGTTTTGAGGCTTGTTGATTTCACATGGAATGACCCGCATATTAAAAATTTCAAATTATGTGCAAATTAATTTCTTCTGCTTCCTTTCTCCTAATATATGGGATAACATTATGCAACATATAAATAAAATTGTATTGTTTCTAATAAAGTAGTCTTTCAAAAGAGCATTGCATAAAACTTTTGTAGTTCGTTACTTCAAAATATGCTTGTCATGTCACATGAACATCGACCCAATGTGCCAGTTTGTTGATATATTATTGTGTGATAATCCGCCAACGCCCAGACCGTGTTTTGTAGCAGACACGCAATGCGTTTTCACAATTTGTTCTTAGCACTAATAAATATAACATGTCTTGCTCTAGAGCCTAAACGTAGTAGAATGTGTTGAAATTTATTACATTCGGAATTTTACGGAAAGTAGCAAATACAAATGACAGGTCAAAAAATTATTCAGTGAACGCTAATGATTTGAGAAACTGAATGTCGGCTTATTAGAATTTTTGAATGCCGACAAATCTTTCTAATTATTTTCCTTGTGACCTTTCACGAAAAAGAAAGAGAAAAAGAATAATAATGACAACAATCTGTATTAAAACTGCAGGAGAAAAATGGAAACTTGTTACCTTTATGATTCAGACATTGCTAATGACCTTAACATGGCAACAGCTAATTAATATCTATATCATGCAAAACACTAAGCAAAAACTTGTGAAAGGAAGTCAGGAATTGAATTTGATTGCTGAATAACTTAAAAGAGCAAAAACAAAACTCTCATTCATTTTTAAAATCTATTAGTTTTTAATTTTTAGTATTTTTATTGTAATCCGGGAGGAGCCGAAAACAATTGTACTTTCGTTTATATATATATATATATATAGTCATCTTTAGGGAATTAAATTTCTACCTTAATGCGCAAATACTTGTGCGAATAAAATAAAAATTATTCATTAATGTTAAAATACTTTTATTTATATTATCAGACTAAAATTATAAGTTGTATATTTGAATAAAGTCTTTTCAGTATACGTGTGATTTATATACTATATAATATACATAATGTAACAATGTGCGATGATGGTCTCATATTTTTTCTCTTTATTTTAGTGTGAGTGCTAACTTGCCAAATTACATATTTTTTTTAAATGTTTTTTAGAATAGATAGAATTAGATTTTTTTTATGTTACATAGAAAAAATCTCGCATGCAGAAAGTTCATCAGAGGCGGCAGTAGGAAGATCGCTTCCCTCTTTCGCCATCAAGTCTGCATTCTCATTCCCCAAAACTCCCACATTTGAGGGGATCTATTGTATACAAACCCTGCTTTTTTGTGAAAGGGAAAAGATTTTTGACACAACCACTTGGTCAGTTTCCTCTGAGATATTTGGCCTGTTGTCTTAAAAATAATTATTGAGTTATATCAATATGACTTACCTGCTGAAACCATTATCTTAAGTACTTTTATCTCCAAATGAAAATTAACAGCAATTAATAGCTTTAGGCGATAACGTAAAGGTTAAAAACCCTATTTTTTGACTATTAGAAAAACTTTTGATGACCTCTATAAAATCATAGGTCAAGAGAACAGATAAAAGTTGTTATGAACATTTTTGACATGTGGTTCTATGAGATACGAATGTCAAAAGAAATAAATGTAAGTGAGTAGCACTTATGTAAAGCATCCTACGAAATTATATGGATTGACCATTTTCCAAGAAGAACGAAAGAGAAAAAGTCGTTTTGAAACTCGTTTTGGAGCTCAAAAAATATCTCTACTTTATTCACACCCACCTAACAGAATGTTAGACTCTGCAGACTTCAAATTATAGTGTTTGTCCAAACCATTTTCTTTTGACTTCGTTATTGTTCGTGGAACCTTGATGCACTGATATAAAAAAAATCACTTTCTCATGGAAGTGAATTGCTCTACTATAGATAAACGGTGACATAATAAGCATGAGACTTTGCATTCAATTAAATAGAAAAAATAACGGTAGTACTTTTCACCAAGAGGAGGGTTGATTCATGCAAGCTTTCAAGGGAATGCAATACTTTTTTTGTTACGTTTAAATGATAGCGATCGGCGAAATTACATTTTGAGTAGTATTTCGGAACAAAAAAGAGTTCTATTTCAAAATAACTGCTATTGTAACTGTAAATGCCGGATATGTTTTGACTGCAAAAAAACATTTCCCATTGTTAAAAAAAAAAAATGCCAATTATATTGCAAGGTGAAGGAAAGTCCATATTATAATTTTCATTTTTTATGCGAACAACTTCATCACCATCATTTATTTTGTAAAATATTTTTAAAAAGCAATTTACTCACAGTCTAATGAATAAGTTTTTTTCTTACAAATTTATCATTTTGTATCCCCCCAAAATTTAATCTATTTTTTCCCCGCTATTGTTTGGATCGTTTTTTAAATTATACAGAAGCGCTTTCAAATTGTCACTAGTTCCGCTAAATTTAAATTAGCAGGTTAAAACATAATGTATTACTTTGCTTTAACCTAAAATTTCAAACATAACGCAATTAATAATGATGTAAAGGAATGTGGGGCAAAACGAAATTTTAAAGTATTTTCTAGTTTGCAGCGTCACCTATTTAGCCATATTTTAACTAAGTTCCTACACATATAGTTGATTCTTGTCAAAAAATAAGTAGCTCCAAAGATTAACGAAAAAAATTATACAAGCCATTTTCAAAATTTGATACAGTGAACTCTCACTTATACGCCGCTTCATTTATGCGCCTTTTTTACTTTTACGACGGTTTTTAATCGTCCCAGCACATTCTATAGCAAAATAATGATAGTATCAATCGTTATGCATCGCTCTCAAGATAAATATTTCACTTATGCGCCAAATTTTCCTTAAAATGTAAAAAATTCAATTTATTTTCTTTAAAAAATAGGCATTTTTTTTTCAATTTCCCCTTTAATCTTTCGCCTTCATTTCTCACGGAAGGTACTTTTTCCGCATAAACTAGAGTTAGAAGAGGGTCAATTATCTATTATGCTTAGTTAAAAAAAACCAGTTTGTAATTATGTATACTATAATTTTTGTTTTCTCTTTAGCAGTGTAGTTACGTTACAGTAATTGCCAAACCGTAGTTATATGTCCCTTTTCTATAGAAACATTCTAATTCATTCTCTCATTAGAAACTATGTTGCGTTTTCGGCCTTTAAATAGGCTTTTTCACTTATACGTCTCTCTCACTTATGCGCCTTTTTCTGTTGGTCCCCTGGGCCGGCGTATAAGTGAGAGTTTACTGTATCTTTATTGCAATTTTCGTAGTTTTTCAAAAATGTTTCTTGTTATTATAAAATAATAATTTTTTTTGCAATTACAGTGAACTCTCACTTATACACCGCCTCATTTATGCGCCTTTTTTACTTATACGACGATTTTAAATGGTCCCAGCACATTCAATAGCAAAAAATGATTGTATCATTCGTTTATGCGTTGCTCTAAAGATAAATATTTAACTTACGAGCCGAATTTTATGTAAAATGTAACAAATTTAATTTATTTTCTTTAAAAAAATAAGCAGTTTTCTTCATTTTCCTCTTTAATCTTTCGCCTTAATTGCGCATGGAAGGCATTTTTTCTGCATGAACTATAGTTCGGAGAAGAACAATTATCTATTATGAATCGTTTTAAAGGGACCAGTTTGTAATGAGGTATGCTGCAATTTTTGTTTTCTCTTAATCATTGTAGTTACGTTACAGTCATTGCCAAACCGTAGTAATATGTCCCCTTTCTATAGAAACATTCTTATTCATTCTCTCATTAGAGCCTAAGTTGCGTTTTGGTCCTTTAAGTAGGCTTGTTTACTTATACGTCTCTCTCGCTTCTGCGCCTTTTCCTGTTGGTCCCTTAGACTGGCGCATAAGTGAGAGTTCACTGTATTATTTAACCCTACACTGCATGATTTTTTGTTCTTTGAAAGACATATAAATATATATTTAGTGTAATAAGAAAACATTGGAAAACATTTTAAAAAATTAATTTTGAGGATAGATGGTTATATTTGCTTTAAAGTTACCTAATACTTGCTTTGTATGCTTGAGTTGTCTTATGCGTGGTCATAAGGAAAAATAGTCCATGTATCCAATTGGCAACGCTACGCAGTGTATGGTTAAACTATTAATTGAGATTTACTGATGTCCAGTGCAGTCCTTATTTTGATTATTTTTAGGCTTTTTTTTTATTTTAAATGTTCAGTGTAATTTGTCAAATGCACGTGGGGTAAAGTGGATGGGACAAAGTGAAATAGTTCATTTCGTTTACTTATTCATTCATTTATTAAATCACGTACGTATTTCTTCATTTATTAATTTATTTGCATTCTTTTACTTTAATATTTACTTATTTACTCATTCATTAACTCATTTTCTTATTCGTTCTCTATTTTATTCACTCATTTATTTTTTCTCACATATTAATTCATTAATTCATTTATTTATTTCAGTTAATTTTTTATTAATAATTATTTTTTTCGTTTATTTAAGCATACATTTGATGAAAATTATTGCTAACCGTCGAATAGAAAATTTTTCCCAATAAACATATTTTGTTTTTCCCTTGCCTTATGATTTTTCGACATGGGATTTTTTTTTTAAAGTACAAATTAACTGCCAAAGATGAAAAAAAAATGTCTCAACGAAAGTTGTATTACAAAATACATTGTTCCTTCTTTATCTACAATAATTTATAGAACAAATTTCCCATTTGTTCCTTTTGATGCATCAGGTAAGTAAACTTAACTATTTCACTTTGCCCCACATCCCCCTACTTAATTATTCTTATTACCGAAGCTGTACAATTTAAACTTACCCTTAATATTCGAAATATACATGCTAGGCCAAATGAGTAAATCATATCGATAGAAAACGACAGAGCCATTAGATACGTTTAATAAGCACTTTAGAATGGATGAATCAACTATAGATAATTGTTGACATCTACTTTTGTTGAAGCATTAGATATTGAGATGCTTGAGAAATTTAGTTCAAATTAATTTAAAATGAAGTTTTTAAAAAGCAATCTGCAGGAAATATTGTTTTAACCTTTGTGGGACATAATTTATTGAGACATTAAAGGGTAACAAAGTGTAAGAAAATTTTAATGCTCAATTTTTATGATTTTTAGACAAAAAACACTTTTTACGCTTCTTTTAAAATTAGCTTACAATGATTTTTCGACACATTAAACTTTTAATATCTTATTTTCTGTGAAAATCAAAAATTGCTTTCGCCAGCATCGAATCTAGTCTTCAGTCGTTTGATTTTTATTAGAAACATTCCTTATACAATAGAAGTTTTTTATGAAGCTTTTTTTTTTTACCAAAGTTTGAAAAACAAACTTACTTTCTTATTTTTCGTGAGAAAAATCTATGGAATTAAAAGTTTCGAAAGTCATTCGTTTCGATAATGATTGTTACTCTCTCCCTTCCAAACCATTAAGCTGTAAGGCTTTGAACATTGAAGTAAAGACTATAATGAGAAATAAAATATATAATTAGCTGAACCTAAATACCAACTATACGTAAAAAGCAAGCGTTTGTAGAGAATTTCTTTTTCCTCAAGTGAAAAAATAAATGTGGGACTAAAAACGCAATTACGAGAGGTTTAAAACTAAAAATTTCGGAAAGAAATAAGTTTTGTTTTAGGTAGGAAACTCTAATTAGTTATTTTAAAAGAAAGCATTATTAATCACATTAAAAAAAAAATAAAAGGTCCCTTTTTAACATGCATCTTGGCAAAATTAACTATAACAGAGACATTTTGTTCTTTTTTCTCTTTCTGCTGCTTGCGCTCTATTCTTTTTATTCTTGTTTTTTTTTTTCTTTTCTTTTTTTTTGCATTTAAGAAGTTGAGCTGCTAGTAAAATTATGGATTATCCTACTTTCTTTCTTTCTTTTTTCAAGTGATGGATGTTCTTTTAAAATTGATGGTTTATAATTGATGGGTATAGTTTGACTGGTTCAAATCAATGTCAATATTGATGGGTTGCATGTTGCATTACAGTTATTCCAAAAGTGGGAGGTTGATGATTTCAGCTGAACGTTGGAAAATATGGAGCTAGTTAAAAGTTTCAAAACAGCTTGCAAATAAAAATTCAAAACTTATCTATATAGTAATATGATAAATGTGTACAATTGAAGATCTAAAGGATCGAAGGCATCAAAATGGAAAGCATTACATGCATAATGCATGTGACGCAATTTCGACTGAAACACTGTGGCGTATTTGTGCAAATTTTGTCATGGGATTATGAGCGCTCTCTTCTAGTAGAGATATTTTGAACTATTTGAACGTATGCTACTTTTCAAAATTTATTGGTTTAGTAAAATTCTGCAAGTGGTGCTTTTTTTTTAAATCTCAAACCGTGTTGTTTCTAAAACCCGTGTTGTTTTCTTTCAAAATGAGTCTTTCCTTTATAATAGGATACACTGGTTAGAGTTCATTTTTTGAACATTTCTTGGAAGCAGTCCCGTCATTTCAACACAATGCAATTTCATTGGAAATCAACAAAAACCACGCTCACTTACACGTAAATACATTGATTTCTCAAAGTCAAGGGGGGGGGGACAATGCCCCCTAACCCCTCTAAATGACGTGCCTGCTTGGAAGTCAAATTAAGCATTTTTCAAACTGGAAGTCGCGTTAAGTTTTTTTTTTTTTTTTTCATTTAAGACCAATGCCTTTTGAGGCAACTTCACGGTGACAAACGTAGCATTTTTTTTTACAAAATAGCCAATAAAGATTTCATATGTGTCAAATCCTCATTGCATGCATGGATTTTATGAAGAACAGGGACTCTACGCCTGTGTAATGCTCATAAATTTTAAACATTTCCAGAAACAATATTTAAAAAAATATTATTCAGTAACGATTTCAGTAATCTTATACCATACGTTCATTACTGAGCCAAAAAAAAAAAAAGAAAGAAAGAAAAATAAAACTCAACATATAAATATTGCTTGTCAATAAGCTTTATCAATAATATAACTTCAAAATTTAATTTCCTTTATAGAAGTAGAGTCTATGTTCTTAATGAAATTCATGCAATGAAACAAGGATCTATTATATATTTAGAGCCTTTGTAAACTTTTGTAGAACAATTAAAGCTTTTATTAAAATCGAATTGCCCTTTATAAAATAGAGAAAATTTATCATTTTGAAACACGTATATAAATTTAAAATCAATCTTAATCAAAATCAAACAACTATGAAACCTCTTTTTTTTTCCTTTTTTAACTCGGATCAAATATTATTAAAACGGATTGCGTTATTGACTTTTGACTGACTTCCAAGTTTAAAGGGACTCTGGAGAGTCATTATGTAATTTGATTTGAACTGATGGTTGGAGAAAATAAGTTACTGAGTACACGAACTTAGACTAATAATTAATTACTCGCTTCGTCAAAGTTTCAAATTTATTGAAACAATTTTCGTTAGTAGTTTCCGTCAGAAAATAAGTAAAATAAAAGTTTTTGTATTAATGAATGTATTATCTTCTGCTTTAAACTTGTGTTGATCAAAAGACTAAGGATTATTATGTAAGACTATGATTGACCAAAAGGCCATATTCTGCATAATTAGGCGCAAACTTTTGTCTGTAAGACAAATTTGTTAGTTCCCTACTAATTGGATTATTTTTTTTTATACAACCGGTTCTTTATTTACATTTCACAAACGTAATAAAGATAAAAAAAATTCAAATCGCAGAAAAAAAATGCAGATTACTGCATATGGGTGTTTTGGACCCCTTTTTCAATGCAAATTCATTGAAGCGTCGACACACGTATGCGTACGAATCTGCAATTTTATGGGATTTAACGTTGTTATATTTTCTTTCATATTAAGGCTATTTTCATGTATAGCATCATATAAGCTGCAAAAATTACATGGTATACAATTTGTATAAATGGGAGAGAAAATGATTTTTGTAGTAGTGCAGGAACACCTACTATATCGAGTAAAGTGGACACTGGACAGCCTCTTGAAAGCAAAACATATCAGTGCATTTAGTTGTCCAGAAGCAGTTTTTTTAAAAACAAATTACATCTTGTTGTTTGTCAGGGAAAAATACAATGATAAATAGCATTAATGTTATAATGCATGAATTTAACAGTTTAAACAGTTAAACTATTCACGACCTAATGCGTATGTTCCCATCGTAATAACAGACCTGTCTATGAACTAGAGCCAATAGTACCTGCTAAAATAATTAGTTTCTTTTGATATTTTTTGCAGTGAAATACTAAAATAAATTTAGTTTAAGTGCATTCAATTTGCCACCTCTGATCACAAATTCAAATTTGCTCAAAATTTTTTTTTTTAAATTAAAAACAGAATCTACGTCATTGAACATGAGCATGCTTTGATAGGGATCAGAAAGATAATTGCAGCTTTGATTTATGGGAATAAAGTCATTTAAAGTCTATTTTGTCTGTTAAATTGGATTTTATTATTGTTATTATTATTTGTATTCTTATTTTTTAAATTTATTTATTTATTTATTTATATTTTGATTGATGTTTTTTTTTCTTCTTTTGCGCGAAAAGGAACATTTTCTGAGACACCTATTGTAAAATGAAAAAAAAAAAAAAAGCAATAACAATTTGAAAAATAAAATCATCCTACAATCATCGTTTTTTTGAATAACAAAGCTAAAAATGATTTAAATATAATAAAACTTTTGATATTCGTGCATGTGTATATTGCGTAAATTCAGTGAAACCGTAGCATCCACATAAGGTTAAAACATTCTATACTGTAGCATAATATTTAATACCTCATACATGTTTGAAGTAACTCATACATTATATTTAATTATGAAAGAGATATCTACACTTATTCTAGTATATATACGCCCGCATATATAAAACCGTGCATTTGTACTAAAGTTATACTAACACCTAATTTGCTATCACGTCTTTGAGGACGGATTTATTATCAATGTAATGAATTTGTAACATGACGAATTATAAGACTACTATAAAGTAACTTCTGCCAAACTTGTGTCATGATGAACTGTCGCAGAGGGAAATGTACATCGAATCGAATTGAAGCATTCATTATATTATATTACTTATTCGTAAATACTGAGTTTAAAATAAAACTGTTATGTGGCCGCTTAACCCTACACTGCATGAATTTTTATTCTTTGAAAAATATATATATGTTTTGCAATGTAATAAGAAAACATGGGAAAACATATTTAAAAATTTAATTTTGAGTTTATATAGTTATATTTGCTTTAAAGATACATAATACTTGTTTTTTATGTTTGAGTTGCCTTATTGCTGGTCATAAGGAAAAATAGTCCATGTATCCAATTGGCAACGCCATGCAGTGTAGGGTTAAAGATCATATCCAGTTTGGAAAGCTTCTCTTAATTAAATATTTTTTAGTTACAAATGCTCCCAAATTAATTTACTATATTAAAATAACTCTTAGCTGAACATTTCTGCATTATTAATATAATGTGCTTCTCATACTTGAAGCTAGAAAATAATATTGTTTATCATTTCACGCTTCCCTTTTTCATATATTCCTAAAAGATTTTTAGCAGGCATTGCGAGAAATTATTATGTAGGAAGCAGAGCAACTTATTCGGTTGACAAAAATCCCGTGTTTTTTTTTTTAAACTTTAAGTCACTTTAAGTATGACAAATTTATCACATGATTGATGATTTTTCATAATTTTCTGGTTCGGTGTATTTTGAATTTTATATTCATCTGAAGCACATGCATCAAGTGCTGTTTTTTGTGAGATAAAATTCAACTATTTTTGTAATCCCTTTTCAAAATTGTATTTTGTGGGCCCTCATGTGTTAAAATCACTTGAAAAATGTGAGAAACATTTCCGGCTTACTTTTTTTAACTTCTAGAAGAGTAATACAATGCTAAATAAAAGGTAAAAAAAATGCATTCAAATTAAAAGGAACATACCATGATGAAGACATATTCATTCCTACGTTGTTATGGCTACATTTGTTCTGGAATTACAGAAAAAAAAAACACGATCATTTGTAACATAAAAAAAGTAAGACAGAGAAGTACCGAACATTAACTTACTGCATTAGTTTACATAGTTTTTTTTTCGATTAATTCAAGAAGGGCTTAGGTCCAATATAAATGCATAGGATTTAAGCCCTTTCTGGAATAATCGATTCAAGTGAATAGCGGTTGCAGCTCTTTTTATCGGCTATCTAGGTAAACTAACATCACATGTTGTAAAAGTAAAAATATCTTAATTTTCTAAGCAGTTACTGGTTGACTGAATTCATTCTACAGCTGAAAATTTCGATTTAGCGGGAGAGAAGGAGGGATAGAAAAAGTTAATCCCAACCACACTGTAAAAATGAATGTTGTTTTTACAGTATAATACAGCTAATTTTACAGTAATAAACTGTAAAATTGCCAATTTTACTGTAAGAAACGGTAAAATTGCTAATTTTAACAGTTTATTACCGTGAATTTTGCAGTTTGAAACCGGAACCTCTGCTGCCAGTATTCTACTGTTGTTTTTATAGTATAATACAGCTAAATTGTACGGCAATAAAGATAAACTACAAAATGGCTAACTTTACAGTAATAAACTAAAACTTCTAGTTTTACAGTGTATTACCGTGAATTTTACAGTTTTAAATTAGAACTACGGCTGCCAGTATTATACTGTAAAAACAACGGTTCATTTTTTGCAGTGCAGTTACGTTATATTAAAAAGATGTTACTTCAAAAACACAAGAATTAAAAGTACAATTTATTGCATCAGCACTTTTGCTGATCTATGTAACAATAGTGGATATTTCACTTTACTTTTTCTGACTCGTAAAAAGTACATCAAAGTCGGTGAGGTCATTTACACAAAGTGCGTCGACTTCACTATTTCTTAGAGTTCCTCTTAAGAATCCAATCCTATGTTCTAAAAAAGTCAAAGAAAAACAAAACGGGTTGAGAAGAAGTGCTCAAGTTATATCTTTGGCATCTTTTGGCCTTTTTCCAAAGCTTGCATCCACACTATGGCAAGTTAAAGTGTTTTTGATATCGAAGATTTCATTTTTTTTGGCTTAATGCCAACAAAACTTTGTCCGAATATAAACCAGAATGACTATATAAAATATCTCGTTGAAATGTGAGGTCTATTAAAAACCAATTTTGTGTTAAATAAATGCTTTATTTACTTCCATTTAACAATGTATGCGTTTTTTTACAAATAATTGTTGAAAAAAAAAATGTTCTTCTGATATTTTAAGAGCAGTATTCGGTAACTCACAGAAGTTTAGAAATGAAGAGATTTATTTTTGTACCTTTCTAATTTTCCACTTAAAATTCCATGCACAATGTTAAGTAATAACGCTTACATTTGTAAAAAAAAAAAAAAAAAAAAACAATACGTATGATTGAAACGGTACTGTAAGTTTTATTTATTTACCACATGCACACCATAGGATATAAAATCAAACCCCGTTATAACGATCATCCTGAAATGTAGACACTCAACATACGCAAACGAGTTATACTCTTTTGCCATTTAGATTTGAGCTTAATTTAAGAAACACTACTCTCCAACGGACACCATAAAAAACAAAATCTCTTTTGGGAATAAATTACATTGATAGCACCATGAATACGGATTTTATTTCTGTAAAAATAATATTTCGCAAGAAAAATTGAGAGAATGATAAGAATGAATATCTTAAAGCTCGATGTAAATCAGAGCCTCATGGAGTGATACAAGAATTTAGAGAAAACTGGATATTAACTTAACTATTTTGTGTAATGCTTGTCACATACTTAAGTAAAATGAAAACTTGAATACAGTTACAGAAAGTCTTCATGTGTAGCACAATCTTTCTTACGTAAGCTATGCTAACGATGACCCATTTTTAAAACAAAATGTAGACACAATAACAAAGCATAACTGCTGTAAAGCTGTGAGGAACACCCGAGCTCTTAGGGTTTCATCAGAAAAGTTTATTCATGAATCCTCAGTAGACTGTTAGCCTTTGCACAGCTGCGATTTTAAGATTCAATCAAGCAACACAGTCCAGGTGTTGAGAACAATTTCGTTGAATCCAGCTGTCACTTCATATCGGTTAAAATCATGACGTCTACGACACCAAAAGATTGATATTTTATGCGTGAAATGAATTTGAGAACATTAGTAAAGCTAAAAATGATCTGCAGAAAATGTGAAAAATTTTTTTCAATTTTTTTTTTAATTTAGCAGACTTCTAGAAGACCGAAAAATATCTGCATTTTGTCTTCAACATAATCAGCAGAAAATCTAACCATAATTAGCAGACGTTTTCTCTTAATATTTTGCAGGTTTTTTGAAGCATTTTCCAAATATGCTTAAATTTTCTGCAGAACTTTAAAAGCTTTTCAGCAGATTTATTTGCTGGGCAGTAAAGCTAAAGTGTTCAACGATTCTTTTATAAAAGGAATATAAGAATTTAATATCATTTGATAGAGTGATTCAGAAAAAAAAAGAAGTCTGCTCCGTTCGGCAAGGTATTTTTTAAACTAATATGAAGAGATAAATGCTAATGTTTTAAGTTTTCTAAAAACTAAATTGTGAGGACAATATTATTGGGACAGATCAGGTGTTGAAAACAATTTAGTTGAAGCCAGATGGGGGTCGCTTCGTATAGGATAAAACTATGACATCCGTAACACCGGAAAATTGATGTATTATACAGGGTGTCCACTCCAATCGTGGACCAATAGCTAATTTCTAAACCGTTAGAGATAAGCATATAGTTTATTTAGGAAAAAATCTCCAAATTACGAAAGGAATTTTGGGTCTATTCAATGTTTTTCAAAAAATCAAATTTTGAAAGAGTTACGAAATTTAAATTTTTATACAGCCCCCAGTCCTATCAATCATATTTAGTAAAACATTCTTGACACTGTAACGTTTAAAACTAAAAAAAAATCACTCTTCTACGACAAAAATTGACCGAGTTATGACGTTTTGAAAAATCAAGATTTTGCATTGTTTCATGACGTCATCGAGAGATCGCTTTAGGGACCGTATGCGAAATCCTTCAAAATCTTGATTTTTCAAAACGTCATAACTCGGTCAATTTTTGTCGTAGAAAAGTGATTTTTTTTTAGTTTTAAACGTTACAGTGTCAAGAATGTTTTACTAAATATGATTGATAGGACTGGGGGGCTGTATAAAAATTTAAATTTCGTAACTCTTTCAAAATTTGATTTTTTGAAAAACATTGAATAGACCCAAAATTCCTTTCGTAATTTGGAGATTTTTTCCTAAATAAACTATATGCTTATCTCTAACGGTTTAGAAATTAGCTATTGGTCCACGATTGGAGTGGACACCCTGTATGTTAAGTTACCTTGTCTAATGGTCAGAAAAGTCTGACTGCGGAAATAGCGGGTTCGAATCATAGCATCCTTTTGGCGTGGATGTCCTTTCTTTGTGTGGATGTGTTGTTGCACTGTGGATGGTTGCCTACCCTATGAATGGGTCCTTATAGCATGTTTGTGCTGTGGAAGTTTGATTTCACACCAAATTTCGGTGCAGTTGGAAAAGTGAAGCAGCACACCCCAAATTGCCTACCTATCTGGCACAAGACAACACCATCACTATATAGAATATAAGGCACAAAAATTTATCCACGAAACGCCTGATGATTTTGCAGGCATACTAGTTAAATTACTACTTTCTCATCTTTCATAAGTCTTATAGACTACAATTGACTACAAAGGAACTCATTTTGGTATGCTAACTAAAACATTAAATTTAAATCTTTCTATACTCCGATTTTAATTAAAATAACTATTAACAACGTAAGCAAAACACCCCTTTTTCTTCCGACACCTTGGAGCCATTCATTAGTGGGTGACATAAGGAAAAGTGCCATTTGGAGAACAAAACAGTATTAAAGTGTATATCAGCAAGTCTGCCGTGGGCAGGTAAAGGGCAGTAACTGCAAATTTTTCGATTTTCATTTTTTTGCATTTTTGAAATCTATGTTACATTAGTTTTATGTTACAAGCATCTTTTTTTGGTTTCCGATGAAAAAAAACTGTTTTTTAACCAATGGTAATTAGCAGTAACTGCATTTTTCGTTGCTGTGGGCAGGTAAACGGCAGTATCTGCACGTCTGCAGGATGAACATAATATGAATCGCTGTGCAAAATTGCATCAAGCCGCAAAAACCGTTTTCCTTTGTACCTAAACTGAGCGAAAGTAGGGGTGCCCTAATAGGAGGTCACGGGAGGTCATTGGTTGCACTTGAATGTTCCCAAGGGGGTGTTTTATTCCTTTACGGGGTGAATCAGTGTTAATATCAATGCAGACTTACGAGATATAAATTGGCGCTACCACTTGGCGATATATCGCCAAGCTTTTGATCGCCAAGTGCTTGTCGCCAACTTGGTGACCTATCGCCAAATTGGCCACAAATTTGGCGAAAAAAATTATTTTATGAGTTTGGGTTCAATTTAGCGCTATTGGCGGTATTTTGCGAAAAATCCACTGAATGATGCTAAAATCGGCGATACAGAAAATGAATCGTTGTAAATCATTTTTTGCATTGTTTCGTGGCACATTAGGGGCGTAAATGTTTGAATTGTTTCTTGCTCATTCCAAGCACTATTTTAACACTTAAGGCATCTACTAAGAAATTTACACATAAAAGGAAGTAGTGTGGGGTCCATACCAGATTTTTTTCTTTCAAATAAAGTTTCTCTCCACTAGCAGACAATATTTTTCGCGATGTCAAAGATACATAAGCCAAACTTGGCAGACGACAAACAAAAATGCAACAATGAAATGATTTTACTTACATTGTTTTGTTTTCTTTTAATTACAGTTGCTTTCATACTAACCGACGATAGTTTTTGCAGTTTAATCTCTAGCTGTAGCATTTTTAATAGCACTATGAAAAAAAATCGTCAGCACAACAAGCATTTCAAGCGTTCTTTTTCTCAAAGTGATTTCTTGTTCTGATGCAAAGTACAAAGCATTAGCTGATTTGTAGTTATTTTAAAACATCTGGTGTGAACGCCACACTAATTCCTTTTACGTTTAAATTCCATAATAAATGCCTCAAGTGTTAAAATAGTGCACTAGAGTGAGTAAGATAACAACTCAAATATTTACACCCCCAGTTTGTCACGAATCAATGCAAAATAATGTTTTACAATGATTTATTTTCTAAATGTCGCCGATTTTAATATGATTCAGTGAATTTTTCGTAAAATGTACCCAATAACGCCAAATTAAATCCAAATTTTAAAAAAAAAAATCATTTTTTCGCCAAATTTGTCGCCAACTTGGCGGCAAACACTTGGTTACCAAAAGTTTGGCGATATATCGCCAAGTAGTTGCATTAAATCATATCACTCAATCTGCATTGAAATTAACATTGATTTACCCCACAAAGGGATAAAAGACCCCCTTGGGAACATTCGAATGCAACCACAAGGAGAGGTGCACAACTAGACCGCCCTCAGAGCCTACATACCAAACTAGAAGCTTCTACGGCAAAAAGTTTTTGAGTTATGCGGCAGGCATACATACATACATACATACGCATATACATACAAACATACATACGCACATACATACGTACATACAGACGTCACGAGAAAACTCGTCGTAATTAACTGGGGCATGGTCGAAAAGGATATTTCGGCTATTTATATGTTAGTAGGTACATATGCACGCACTAATAGGTCGAAAAAACTACTCAACATTCATTCAAGGGGGAGCAAAATCAAAATTTAGACAAAATTTTGAATGAAATTTTCTTTGTGATTACAATACTTCCTTTACTAAGTAAAAGGAAGTAAAAATGGCTGAAGAATCATCAAGTTTTGCTTCATATTTTGCATAATACAATAGTTTCATTATATTTTTTAATTATATTTCGCGTTCGTTTATGTTAAATCTATATCAAGTGGATACGCGGTATTTATGTATATCTTTAAATAAAACACATCATTCACAATGCAATAATATAT
>JAXGGA010005421.1:65000-78475 GCA_038373865.1 Uloborus plumipes
GTGGGGGGGGGGGGGGGGGGGTGGGGTGGGGGGGGGGTGGGGTGGGGGGGGGGGGTGGGGGGGGGGGGGGGGGGGGGGGGGGGGTGGGGGGGTGGGGGGGGGGGGGGGGGGGGGTGGGGGGGGTGGGGGGGGGTGGGGGGGTGGGGGGGGGTGGGGGGGGGGGGGGGGGGGTGGGGGGGGGGGGGGGTGGGGGGGGGTGGGGGGGGGGGGGGGGGGGGGTGGGGGGGGGGGGGGGGGGGGGGTGGGGGGGGGGGGGGTGGGGGGGTGGGGGGGGGGGGGGGGGGGGGGGGTGGGGGGGTGGGGGGGGGGGTGGGGGGGGGGGTGGGGGGGGTGGGGGGGGGGGTGGGGGGGGGTGGGGGGGGGGTGGGGTGGGGGGGGTGTGGGGGTGGGGGGGTGGTGGGGGGGTGGGGTGGGGGTGGGGTGGGGGGGGGGGGGTGGGGGGGGGGGTGTGGGGTGGGGGGGGTGGGGTGGGGGGGGGGGGGGTGGGGGGGGGGGGTGGTGGGGGGTGGGGGGGGGGGTGGGGGGGGGGTGGGGTGGGGTGGGGGGGGTGGGGGGGGGGGGGGGGGGTGGGGGGGGTGGGGGGGGGGGGGGGGGGGGTCTGACTCACCACTTAAATAACAGTAATGCGATATTATGCAGTATTTAGTTCGACAGCTAGCCCATTTTGAAATCCATAAATCCCTTATAATATTTTTTTTTAATCCTAGAATAAAACACGTTATTCGTTGCTTAAAAAAACTGAAAAGGGATAAGAAATTCGTCAAAAAAACTACAATTTGGACTTTACCTTTGTAAATTTTGGGCATGTATTTTTGTATAGATTCTTTACTTTAAAAATATGCATTGGTCTAAATTTGAAATGAATTTAGAAAAAAACAAACCAAAAAGGCCTCATGATATAGTAAAGGGTCCTCGGTAAAACATGTATCACTTGTTGCACATAGTTTCATTGTATGAACGTCATTAAGAACGTGGACTCAGCTTCCATATTAAGTAGTTAGATTTTGAAAATTTCCGGAAACAATTTATAATTTTTTTTTTTTTTTTTGCTCAGTTACGAAAGCGTATCATATGATACTTCCGACATTAAGCCAAAAAATATTAGGGGAATGTGGAGCAAAGTGAAATAGTTAAGATAGCTCACCAATTTCAAAATGAACGCATCGGGAATTTGTTCTGAAAATTATTGTACATAAAGATTGAACAATGTATTTTGATGAAAACTTCCGTTGAAATATTATTTTTCATTTTTGGCAGTTATTTTGCACCTTCAAAAAAGGGTAGAAATTTTCCACCTAAAGAAACCATGCGGCAAAGTGAAAAATACAAAATTTTTACTATGAAGAATTTTCTATTTTATGATTAACAGTAATTTTCATCACATGGACGTGTAAACAAACGAATAACTGATTTATTAATGAAAAATAAACAAATAAATAAAGAAACAAATTAATGAACTCATTAACTTATGAGACAAAAGAAGTGAGTGAATAAAATAGAGAACGAATAAGAAAATCAGTGAACGATTGAATAAATACGTGAGTTAATAGGTAAAAGAATGTAAATTAATTAATAAATAAAGAAATACGTACGTGATTTAAAAAAGTAATGCATAAGTAAACCAAATGAACTATCACTTTACCTCATCCACACACACACACTTTGCCCCACGTGCACTTGACAAATTACATTGAACATTTAAAATCAAAATTCGCTTAATATAAACAAAGTAAGTATTGTACAGGATACTGTAAAAAATAAGTATTGTACTAGATACCAGTAGATCTCAAGTAATACTTAAAATGATAATTATAAAATTTTATAATTGTATCATAACAAAAAATATTTTTGAAAAAACACGAATATTACAATAAGTGTATCACATTTTGAAAAGGTCTTCTATATTTTTTTTCGTTGATCTTTAGATCTATCTATTTGTTGATAGGAATAGATTGAATATCTAAGGACTTTGTTAAAATATTGCTAGATAGGTGGCGCTGAAAACTGCGAAAATATCTTGCCATTTCACTTTGCCTCGCTATGTCACTTGCCCCACCTTCCCCTACTTAAATAATGTTTCTGGAAACATTTAAAAGCTAATTGCATTGCATATAAGTACAACCCATGCTCTTCATTAAGTTCATTCAATGAATCAAGAATCTAACAAAATTAGTGTATTCGCAGGGGGTTTCGTGCAACAATTGATACGTCTATTAAAATGTAACTGTCCTAAAGCTAAGCACTGCGGCTTTAGATACGCTGATTAGGTTTATAAACTGCTTTGAAAATAAAAGCTAATGCTGTTTATATTTTGCTGCAAATAAAATTTAAACTTAAGCTAGTTATATTTCATTTTTGACTATGTCTGAACTATTAAGAACCAAGCAAGAATTTATTTTTAAAATAAAACTTGGAAAAAAGCGTCCAAACCTTCAAAGAAAAAAAACACTCCTCTAAGTTAAATCATCAGCGAAGAAAGCAACATAAAAATGGCTTTTCACGCGTTTTTGACTAGCGAATAAAGAAAGGGAGAGGACATTTCGCGCCGTTTTTACACAAGAGACGCTCATATGTTCCCCGCAATGCGATCCCATGAATAGAAATCACGGTTTTATTCGGTCCGATAGCATTATTCGCGGAGACATTGAATTAAATCAGCCCCCACTCACTATCGAGCGTCTCGAAGATCTCTGGCTTTTCCTCCACCAGGTTCTGGTAGACCTGCTCTTGCTGCTCCTCTTTCATCTGATGCTCCTCCCTGAGGGATTCATCCTCCGAGCCCCCTCGGCTGGAGAAGAGGGATCCGGAGAAGTCGACGAAGGACTTGGGCGACGAAGTGAGGATGCGGGAGATGGAAGTGATGGACTCCATCGGGTACGAAAGCCTCTTCAGCATCCGTTCCCGCCGGCTTTCCGAGGGCCCGCTCGACTCGGCTGGGATCTGCGGGATGCGGAGCTCAATCTGAGCAGGGTGTTTTTTTTTTTTTTTTTTTTTTTTGCAGGAACATAAGACATGAATGTAATTATTACATAGGGAATACCTGAGAATATACATAGTCTGACTCTAATAAAAATGAACTCGAATAGACAAAGGGGGTGCAATTCGATTTAATACATCCTGTATCCCGAAGCCAGAACGTAATCATCACTATTTTGCAAGAGAGCGTAAAAACGTTTGTCTCGTGTACACAAAAGTTGGCTCTTAAAGCTCAAATAGGTTTTAAAAATTTGTAAACCTTTCTGATGAAAAAAGTTTTTTCAATTACAAATATTCTTACAAAGTGTAGCACAAATGAAATATATTTTAAACAATTTTAATTTAAAGTCTATTTCTATAAGCTCGAATTGCTCTAAAAAACTTTTAAAAACATTTATGGACATAGGATTTCTTGAGTACAACGTTTAAAAACTGCAATTACTATTAATATTATTTTTAAGTTAATTCTAAATCAGTTAATAAAAAATAAATTTAAAATTTGGAGAAATCCAACTGGCTCAGCAGGTGGCCTACAGAAAAGTAATCAAGTTAAAAATTAAAAAACTATCTCCTTACAATTATTCTCGAGGGCCAGTTGTGTCAGAAACACTGCCTCTAAAGCATACTCTGCCGTGGGCAGGTAAACGGCAGTATCTGCAAAAATGAGTTTTCGAGATATTTGAAGAAACGCGTTTTTGATTTCCCACAAACATCTATGAAACATTGAACTTCGAACATAGGCGATACTATATGTTTATACCGATATATTTTTGGGGTAATCGATTGAATTTTGATTTTGCAAGCGTTGAGAGAGGTAAAGCAGATACTGCCGTTTACCTGCCCTTTTCCCTCTAACTGTCTTGCGGAATTGACTGGCAGTCGGCAGTAACTGCACAGCATGCTACTAAATGCCCAGTATTTACATATTCGAACACATGCGGAGTAGATATGTTATTACGAAATATATTATTGCATTGTGAATGATATGTTTTATTTAAAAATATACATAAATACCGTGTATCCACTTGATATATATTTAATATAAACGAACGCGAAATATAATTTAAAAATATAATGAAATTGTATTGTATTACGCAAAGTATGAAGCAAAACTTGGTGATTCTTTAGCCATTTTTACTTAATTTTACTTAGTAAACGAAGTATTATGATCACAAAGAAAATTTCACTCAAAATTCGTACGTATGTATGTATGTTTGTATATGTGCGTATGTATGTATGTCGCATAACTCAAAAAATTTTTGCCGTAGAAGCTTCTAGTTTGGTATGTACGCTCTGAGGGTGGTCTAGTTGTGCACCTTCCCTTGTGGTTGCATTCGAATGTTCCCAAGGGGATCTTTTACCCCTTTGTGGGGTAAATCAATGTTAATTTCAATGCAGATTGAGTGATATGATTTTATGCAACCACTTGGCGATATATCGCCAAACTTTTGGGCGCCAAGTGTTTGCCGCCAAGTTGGCGAAAAAATGATTTTTTTTTTTTAAATTTGGATTCAATTTGGCTTTATTGGGCACATTTTGCGAAAAATTCACTGAATCATATTAAAATCGGTGATATTTAGAAAATAAATCATTGTAAAATATTATTTTGCATTGATTCGGGACAAACTGGGGGTGTAAATGTTTGAATTGTTATCTTGCTCACTCTAATGCACTATTTTAACACTTGAGGCATTTAGTATTTAATTTAAACGTAAAAGGAAGTAGTGTGGCGTCCACACCAGATGTTTTAAAATTACTACAAATCAGTTAATGCTTTGTACATTGCATCAAAACAAGAAATCACTTTGAGAAAAAGAGCGCTTGAAATGCTTGTTGTGCTGACGATTTTTTTTTCATAGTACTATTAAAAATGCAACAGCTAGAGATTACACTGCAAAAACTATCGTCTGTTAGTATAAAAGCAACTGTAATTAAAAGAAAACAAAACGATGTAAATAAAATCACTTCATTGTTGCATTTTTGTTTGTCGTCTGCCAAGTTTTGCTTGTGTATCTTTGAAATCGTAAAAAATATTGTCTGCTAGTGGAGAGAAACTTTATTTGAAAGAAAAAAATCTGGTATGGACCCCACACTACTTTTTTTTACGTGTAAATTTCTTAGTAGATGCCTTAAGTGATAAAACAGTGCTTGGAATGAGCAAGATAACAATTCAAACATTTACGCCCCTAAATGTGCCACGAAACAATGCAAAAAATGATTTACAACGATTCATTTTCTAAATATCACTGATTTTAGCATCATTCAGTAGATTTTTCGCAAAATACCGCCAATAGCGCTCAATTGAACCCAAACTCATAAAATATTTTTTTTCGCCAAATTTGTCGCCAATTTGGCGATATGTCACCAAGTTGGCGACAAGCACTTGGCGACTAAAAACTTGGCGATATATCGCCAAGTGGTAACGCCAATTTATATCACTTAAGTCTGCTTTGATATTAGCACTGATTCACCCCCAAGGGATAAAACACCCCCTTGGGAACATTCAAGTGCAACCAATGACCTCCCGTGACCTTCCATTAGGGCACCCCTACTTTCGCTTAGTTTAAGTACAAAGGAAAACAGTTTTTGCGGCTTGGTGCAAGTTTTGCACAGCGTTTCATATTATGCTCATCCTGCAGACATGCAGATACTGCCGTTTACCTGCCCACAGCTACGAAAAATGCAGTTACTGCTAATTACCATTGGTTAAAAGAAGTTTTTTTTCATCGGAAACCAAAAAAAGATGCTTGTACCATAAAACTATGTAACATAGATTTCAAAAATGCAAAAAAATGAAAATCGAAAAATTTGCAGTTACTGCCCTTTACCTGCCCACGGCAGTACTAATTTCTCAACTGTTCTATATACGGACCAAATACCTTGCCACTTTCTCCATGACTCCTCATTTAATTGCTCAGTATTTCTTTTTTTTTTTTTGGATGAATAACAAGAAGAGTACCAGGGAGAAAGTTCTTTTCATACCATATTTTGACTTTTGTTAGAGCAGTTTTTTTTTTTTGAACTTTTTTCATTGTCGACATTTTCTATTTTCTTCCACTAGCTGATACAAAAACTAATGTCACAAGAAATTTTTTCAGCAAAATCAAAAAAGGAAAAAGTCTTTTTGTCAAAACAGTCAAAAATTAAACTTAGAAAAACCTTTTAATCGCGGATATGATTTCTTTAACGGATTGCAAATTCATTGATTATTTAGATGGTTTGTTAAACGCATTGAGACGATCATTTTAATAATTAAAAGTTACGCCATCGGAACCATGCAGTTAAGCTCTTTCTAACAGAGGAACTATTTGTGAGGGAAATAAGTTGACAACATGCTCCGAACATGCTGTTTAGGAGGAAAACAGATTGATCCTATCAATTTAATCTGTTTATATGCATTTTTAAAGTGTCATTTTTCTATCGTAATGTTTTCGTCATCTTACTCCACAGATTGAGAGGGGGGGGGTGTTAAGATGACGAAAAACGCTTTTCATTTTTGATGACATATTTTTCATATTTTAATAGGAATAACCCAGAATTTCATTTTTTTTTCCCTTAAACTTAACTTTAAAGAAATCGTGAGCAATAGTTTAACAATTTCAATTCACATCCGAAAATCCGTAACTTATGTAGAACCAAGAAAATTTTTTCAAAGCTCAGTATCCTCCACTTACACTTTTTAATCCTATACCTATTCTCATTTTAAAAAAGAAAGACACGAGTGTTCACTTTCGTTATAATATAAGTGTATTGCGCATAAAGAGCGAATAGCATACATAGCTTGAATTTACAAACAATGTTAAACAAATATATAGCGAATTAAAAAATAAATAAAACGATTTAAACTAATGGCTCACTTGACTTGAATGAAAGAAACTTTGAAAGCCTGTACTATTTGATAAGTTTGTAATAAGAAAAATCCACAAATCTATACTTGCATAAGTTCAGCCTTGAAATTAGCTCGTTAACTTTATTAACAAAACTAACTTTATAATTACGATTATTTTTCATGCTTTTTGACAACAGTTAAAGAGGATTTTGCAAGTTTTTAAACAAAAAAAAAGTAAATTAAGCAATAGCCTTTAACAAAGGAAAAAATTACCTGAGCTTCTGACGCAGAAAAAGCGTCACTCACTTCTGCGTCGAAGCTGTCCACAGAATCTACAGATGTCGCAACCACGTCTTGACTCTTTTCTGATGCTGTAAAAGAAAAAAGAGGGGAATTGCATTTCTCTCTCTCAAGAGAAAACAAAAAAGAGTGAGACTGTTCATCAGGGCGTATAAAACATGAAGCGCTGCGGATATGAAGGAAGAACTCAACAAAAGGTGATTTTAAAAAAGAAAAAAAAAAACGTGCTTGAAAAGTTTTCCCATAGGAGAAAGCAGTCGGATTAGTTTCAGTCTCTACGCGTTTGAGAGGGAAAGAAGAGCGAGGCTCAACATGAAAATATACATGTTGATTTTCCAGATTATCTAAATGCATACCTTTAAATAAGAAAAATTATCTGTCAACGATTGTGCAAAAAATGATTTTCGTCTCCAAGTTAAAGGTAGCTGGAAAGGAAATTCAAAAATGAGAGTCGTCGAAATTCGAGATATAGAGGTTTTCGGGGAAAATTATTCAAGACAAACATGGGAAAAAACATTAACTTTATGTTGTAAAAGCAGGGAAACTGAAAAATTTAGAGAGATTTTCCAGATGGGCAGGTTCGAGATAAACAGGTTCTACTGATATCAGAGAAAGATTTATCAAGAAAGGAAGACCCTGTAATTGTTGGGAGGTTAATAGTAAAACATTTGGAGGTCTCAGTCACATTGCTGGTAAATATTTATAGTCTCCCATAGCAAGGGTTTTAAGTGAGCAGAGTTTTCAGTGCAGTAGGAATAGTCTATAATCCTCATCGGATTAGACTTTTGGGAGACAAATCTGCCAAGTTACACTTTCTGAAGCAGAATTTATCATAACTTAATTTTACTTATGGCATAACTGTTGCTGTAATGATGACAATGTGATTGTTTTATCTAACATTTAAATTAACTGCCATTTAATTAGAATAACCATTTTAATAAAAATGTCATGAATATTTAACTTTCAACCTCATTAAAGAAAGTCTTTTCTACTTAACATTTTTACTTGATGTTCCTTTTATTATAGCAAGAATATTTTTTTTCCTTGGAATTTATAATAAAACCGCGAAGAGAACACTTGTCAATCAAATGAGAAAACGAGTCCATTCCTTAAAATAGGTAAGGTAGGAAGAAATTGACGTGTGCCATGCTTGTGAGTTTAGCGACATTTTGGCGATGTGACATTCTTTATAAAAGATGAAACAATTCTTTGACCATACGAGGCCGAAAAAGAGACAACATTTATAGCAAACCATTCTAAATTTATCCTCTGCAGCATTTCTTTTACTACATTGTAATTTATTACAATACAAATTGCAGTAAATATCTTGAGTGAGAGAATTTAATTTTTAATTTATCGTTTACTGGTTGAAGTTTGTTGATGGTTATTGTTTTATTATTATGAAGAATAACGTTTTCGGTGACTAACACTTAAGTTTTCGAATCAATTGAACTTAAAAAAAAAAATGCTCCAAATATATTTTTGCTATGTGATTACTTAATATTGAAATGTAATTTGCAACAGTAACTGCTTGGCGGAAAAGTAAAAAGGACAAGCTTTGCGTTCTTTATTGCTACACTACTCTTGCCAATTTTTAATTAAAATGAACGATCGGAGGCGTTACAATCTTTGACCAATGACTGTTCGAAGAGGTAAAACTAAGGCCCACCCATTTTTTCAAGAATAGAACCTGTCCAATAAGACATCTGCCTCGACATCACAAAATTAAAATATTTTATCTCTTTGGCTAATTTCTTAAATTGGGTGAAGTATTCAAGCTATGGTAGAACCAATAACACATTTGCGAATCCGTCCTTCAGTTTTCCTCTACTGTCGATGCCGTGCTAAGCACAAAAGCCGTATCTGCAATTTTTAATAAAATTGAGTTATCGCCACCAGGTGGCTCTTTGCGACGTATTTTACCTAAATACAAAATTATATGGTCATTTGAGAACAGGAAATTTTTTTAAAAAAAAATCTGAAAAAGTATCATCTGAATCAAATACACGGAGGCGCAAAACTTTAAAGAGTTTTATCCCAGTTTAAGCTCGACTGCAGATACCATTTTTGCGCTTAGCAAGGCAGTACTACTTATCACCTCTTCGTAAAAATGAACAATTCTAAAAAAGGAGGAGTCAAGTGCCATCTCTTCAAAGCTAGACCTTAAAAGAATTTCATTGTTATCTATTCTAGACTAAAAATATAAAATACGCAATAAAATTTAATGAAGCGAAAGATCCTTTTAAGATCTGCCAAAAAGTAATGGATCCGGATCTTTTCTCCTACGAATATCAGCAGATAGGAATATCTGACACATCACTAGAAAGAATGTGGAAAATTTACAGATGCGGAATATTTTGCAGAAGTCAACCTGCGATGAATTTAGTTGGTAGTTGACGGAAAAATGTGTATTTGGTACAACGTGGATTTATTAAACTTGTCGGAAAAAAGAAAAGCATTCGTTACGAACAAAAAAAAAAGAGGAATTAACTCAAACTTGCTTAAAATATTGTCAAACGGAATAATCCCCTCCCTGATTTTTCGTTTCTCCAGTACTAGTACCGAGATTAAACTGCAAAGTACTGTAATACTTTAGTTTCAATGCAGGACCACAGGATAACTGAGTTTTTTGTCACAATAAAATTGTTTTTGATCATTGTACAGTAAACTTTCGGCTATCCGCGAGGGTCTAGGGAAAGAAACAAACATAATTAATTCTTTTTTTTTTTCGAGAAACCACGAGTTTAAATTTTGTTTTTTCTTCACATTTCTTACCCAAAACTGCGGTGTACTTCATCCAATAAATTATTTTACTTGGTCGTTATCGTAAGTATCATTTCTAAATAGATTTCATATGTTTGAGAATTTTGAATACAAATTTCTTTTTTCTATGTATATATTTTTTAAAACTATATTCTATGCCTATCGTCACTATTTGAACTTATCACGTTTTAAGTGTAATGCAATTATTTTTTCCCAAAACACATTTTTTATCTTCTTTACCCCTTATTTTATGCTGTTTCTGATTATCCGCGATTTTCGTTATCTGTGATATCCGTGCCACTCAATTCCGCGGATAATCGGAAGTGTACTAATTGTGTCTACTTTTAAAGAACTACAGAACTAAACTAATACGCTGATTCAGGAGGAGGGGCGTGAATCGAATTGAAGGAGGTGAGATTCGGGTTCCAGATCATCGATTCAAACAATCCGTTCGGATCGTCGTAAACGCGACACCGACCATTTTCTCCTTAAATTTTTGCCGAAGAAACAGCAGAGCGAAAAAAAAAGACCCCATATCGATTATAATTTCTACTATGGGAGACGATGCTCTTCGATGAACCTTTGTTTGAAAGGTTACAAGCCTGGAAATAGATCACCTGTCATAAATACAGGTGTCCTTTTTTTTCTCTCTCCCCCCTCCACCCCCTCCTTCCTCGCACGCCGTTCATTCTTCAGAGTTTTGTTTGGGCGCCGCCAAGATTCTTTCCGCACGAGAAAGACTATTATTTCTGACGTAGGAAAATGGACTTGAATCAATCGACGAACAGCTGAAGTATAATATGTTTGGTGAGGGAATAGGAGCTTAACATTTATATCGAGATAATTACATTCTTAAAAACATAAGTTACATTTCCAGCAAACAACATGGAACGAAGCGGAAAACAATACAGTACACTCCCGATTTTCCGCGGAATTGGGTGGCACGGGTATTGCGCGTATCGAAAATTGCGGATAATCCGAAAAAAGCTTAAAATAGAGAAGATAAAATTGTCTTTTGCTTAAAAATAATTGCATTACACTTAAAACGTGATATGTAGAAACAGTGACGATAGGTACAGCATAAAAAATTATTTGTATTTGAGGTTCTCAAGCACGTAAAATCTACAAAGAAGTGGTACTTACGATAACGCTCAAGTAAAATAATTTAATGGATGAAGTACGAGGTGTGTTTCTTGAAAAAAATATTTATTTATTCATCTACATTGATATTGTCACCTTCAAAGTAATCCCCCCTTGATAATATACACTTGTGCCAGCGTTTCTTCCAATCCTCGAAACGCTTATTAAATTCGGTCTTTGGGATAGTCTTTAGCTCTTTCAACGATGCACTCTTATTGTTATCTATGCTTGTAAATCGACGACCCTTTAAGGTTTTTTTTCTTTTTGGGAATAAGAAGAAATTACACGGAGCCATGTCTGGCGAATATGGAGGCCGAGGCATCATTACAGTATTGATTTTGGCTAAATATTTACGAATAAGCAATGAAGTGTGTGCTGGTGCATTGTCGTGGTGCAAACGGAACGACTTGTCCTTCCACAAATCTGGGCGTTTTGTACGGATTGCTTCACGAAACGACGCTGAACTTGTAGATAGTACTCCTAGTTAACCGTTTGGTCTTGTGGCAAGAATTCATGATGTACTATGTCATTAAAATAAAAAAAAAACACAGTGAGTAGAACCTTCACATTTGACCGCACTTGCCGAGCCTTTTTCGGTCTTGGCAAGCCATTGTGCTTCTACTGGGATGATTGGACCTTAGTTTCGACATCATACCCGTATACCCATGTTTCGTCACCTGTTAAAACACGTTTCAGTTCTCCTGCATCGTTGTTGACTTCATTTAGTAACTCCTGAGAAACTTCCATTCGCCGTTTTTTTTTGTTCAAAAGTTAACAATTTTGGAACAAATTTTGCTGTTGCACGTTTCATACCTAATCACTTCGACAAAATTTGATGGCATAAGCCAATAGACATTCCAACATCATCAGCAACTTCTCTGATTGTGATTCGGCCATCGTTCATAACCATTTCGTTCACTTTTTCCACGATTTCATCGGTTGTTGATGTGCTCGAGCGTCCAGTGCGTTCATCATCTTCAACGTCTTCACGGCCATCTTAAAAACGCTTATACCACTCGTAAACTCTCATTTTACTCATATGAGAATCCCCATAAGCCTTTATCAACATTTTACAAACTTTGTTACACTTAATATCATTTTTTACACAAAATTTTACACAAATTCTTTGTTCCATTACTTTTATCCAACAAAAATCGCCAAACCAATAAAACACCTTTAACCTTACCTGTTGCCAACGAAAAAGTAACAATGAAAACAGTTGACCATTGTATGTTTTATTCTAAGGGTATGTCTACGAACATAACACAAAAAAAAATTTGTCGATCGGACTCTCCAAACACGCGCAATTTAAAAATTCCCGTTATTTCTTGAACACACCTCGAATACCGCACTCTTGGGTAAGGAATGTTAAGAAAAAACAATACGTGCTTTTTCAAAAAAATCAAATTAATTGTGTTTTAGTTCTACAAGAATAAAGTTAACTAAGAATTTTTTTTTTACTGCGACCCTCGCGGATAATCCGCGTTTAATCGAGAGTTTACTGTAGAAACTAATAGTCAAAGAGGTATCAACGTTTTCGAGAAGGAATTTTAGGCATCTGGTTCTTTAATATTTGTTTGCTTGTTGTTCATTTCAAACTCGGCTGCGTTTGGCTGCTAGCCATTTGCAGACAAAGTGCATTCACCGAGACTGACACCCATTTTTTCATGTGGCACCACTATCGGCAGAATGCCATTGACACGAGAATTTTCATGCAGTTTCCCTACTAGATGGAAGCACCTAAGCTCTATTCGATGCAAAACTGCGCTAGGAGTTTAATTTTGCCAGGAGAAACTCTATACCAAACGAGTACTCGATTGATCTTTTGTAAGCCGCACAATCAAACGACATGGACGCTGTCGATTTTCTGCATCTTGAAAAAATGCAGACTGGAGCCGGGTTTGATCCCGCGCTTTTGGGAATGAGAAGAGGCCAGCGTCTTAAACACTACCTCACTCTGTATACCAGTAAAAGTGATGTACAATAAAAGACGCAACTTTTACCGGCCACCAAACAACCAGCATTCTGCTCGGAAGAGCATAAGAAAAGATATATTAAAAAGCCAGACGACTTAAAATTCTTGTTTTTTCTACTTTGCAAGCTCTTGGACTATAAATAAAAATAAAGTACAAACAAGCTAATATATTGTAGTCATCATGAAATGTTATTTCCTAAATTTCGTACTACGTACAGTCCCTCCTTGTTTATCGCGGTTTATTCATTCGGAACTTTACAGCGATAAGTGAATTTCAGCGAAATAGGGTACTTTATTTATGAATCAAGTGTTTCCGTAGTTGGAGCATAAAATATTTACTACCTTTCAGTTACGTTTTAAAATGATTTAAAGCCATCTAACCATAAAGTAACATCCTTTGGACCACATTACATTGGTATTATACGATTCGTGTTCAAAAAGTAAAGGCCGTTTGCTTGTATTTAAATAATGGCGTTTCGAAGCACAGTTTTA